>CAXKVX010005106.1:0-120222 GCA_964058865.1 Eleocharis quinqueflora
AACTTGCCTTATTTGCCTCATTCTGGTTCTATATATCTAACCCACCTTCCCTCTTTCTCTTTATTCTAAACTTTCATTTTGCAAACAAATTTCTGCCTCCTTTTCTTTCTTTCCTTCTCCTGCCCAGCCTGCGCAGACATAACCTGGTGGCAGACATCTGTCAACCACCAGTTGGGTACCAACCAGAGGCTGATTTTCGAAGTTCTAACTGTTCCTAAGCCAAACCTCAAGATGCCTTGGAAAGCGACAGTTCGGAGGGCCCCACGCATAAATTCCGAGCATATCAACGACGTCGACTTGACGATCACACTTGCGGAAATCAAGAGGGATATCCGTAAACGGAAGAAGGCGACTCGAACTAAAACCAAATCTCCAACAAAAGACGCTCGCCTGACTGCGACCCGACGAACACCTCGTATGAAAGTGGATCCTACATGGTGGGGTCGTCCAATCGCGCAACCTAATTCTTGGCGTGTGGATGCTAGTTGGTGGGCAGAAACAAGGATACCTCCGGGCCGGTGGTGCCCATGGGCTGAACCGTATCTACAATGAGGGAGTACCCCTTCCCCTTACTTTTTCTCTTACTTTACTTCTGAATTTTGGGCACCGAGGACGGTGCAAGGGTAAGTAGGGGGGTACAATAAAAATTGTAAATAGCTGACATTATCTTTTCTGTCTTTCTTCATTTTCTTTTCCCTTTATTTCATTTTTCCCTCTCTTCTCTCTCCCCCTTTCCCTTCTCCTTATCCGACCCCTACCTCTTTCTCTCTCTCTCTTTCTTCTCCCTTTATTTCATTTTCCCTCTTACTCTCTTCTCTTTCTCTCCTCCTCCCCTCTTTTCCTCTTCCCTACGGACCTGCAGGCAGTCCCTGCGCCGCCGCCAGAATCCGTGCGCCGCCGCACAAGACCCGGCCAGCAAGCAACCACAGCAGCCGCCGCCAGCAGCCCTGCGCCGCCGCTGCCTGCTCCTGCGGACCCGCTGGTACCCTTGCGCCGCCGCTGGTCTTCCTGCAGAACCGCACAACAGCCACCACTGCCCTCTCTTTTCGAGTTTTTGGCATTTTTCTCCTCCGATCCGGTGATTTCTTTCCTCACTCTTATTTTTTCATACGGTTGGAGTTTAATCCCGTGTTTTGGACTTGATACCTACTGTAGGTACTGATTTTATTGTGGTTCCAACACGGTTTACTACTGTACCATTGATTTCTGGGTGAATTGAACTGTGATTGGTACAAATTGGTGAAATTGCTCTATTATTCCCTGTTACCAGCCCCTTACCAACCTCTTATAACTGTCTGCCCCCCTGTAAGGTATACCTGCCACATTATTTAGTCCAATCATGCCCCGCACACGGTCAGGTCGTGATACCCGTCGGGCCCACCTTGTCACACCAGAGGAAAGAACCTATAATGACCATATTGAGCGCATTCGCGTCAAAGCAGTTGTTTCCTCCCCCATCATTGATCTTTCTGTGGTTGATCAATTGGGGATTCGTGAAGACTTTGATGTCTTAACGCGACGTGTGGGGTTGAGACAGATGTTCTGGGATATTCCTCGAGAAAATGTGGCTTTTGCTGAGCTCACCTATGATTTTTTAGCTTCGGTCACTCTTTACGATCCCGAAGATGATGACCCATATATCAGTTTTATTATGATGGGTGAGCAGCATCAGGTATACTTACAGGTTATGAGGAGATGGTTCGGTGTTCCCGAACCCGAGACAGAATATATCGGTTATGGACCTGAAACCGAAGAGAGAGAGAGCCTAACAGCAGGTAGAGCGGACTTTTGGTACCGCATAACGGGTTATGAGTTGGTTGCTTCTGCATCTAACGACCTTAGGGTCAATATGATTATTCACTCTTCTCTTCGTTTCTTATGCAGGACCCTTGCATTCACTGTCTTTGCGCGCGGAGAGTCCTCCCTCCGACCCACACATGATGACCTCCGACTCCTCGCCACTATGTTGAGGCACCGAGATGCAGGATTCAAGAGGCCGGATTTGATGTTGCTGATGGTGCACCATTGGGTATCCATCCGGGGTCACGGCAGGACCACCGGGCAGATCACCTGTGGGTCCTATATCACCTGCATTGCATCCTACATGCAGGTTGATATTGTGACGAGGAGCCCGATTGCACCACCCATCACTGTGGACCTCGGAAAGCTATGTTCTTATCAGTGGATTACCATTACTCCCACTTCCGAGGGGCCCAGCATCACTTGGAGGACTTCTAGCGGTTCTTTCCCCCTTCCTCTTGCGCATTCCCTAGATCCCTTCAATGACAGGTCGTGGCGTATGGAGGAGTATGTTCCTGATGAGGCTCAACCCACTTTCGTTCATGTGGGGGGGCCAACGGCATTTTATGCGGTCCCATCGCCCACTTACCATCAGGCAGGACCTTCTCACACATATTTCCCTGATGAGGACGCGTCACCTTACAGCACGCCTAGCGGGTTTGGGTGGCCCCAGTTGCACACCATGCTCACTGACATACGCACTGATCAACGTGCCTCCCACCAGACCCTCCTTCAGATGCAGACTGAGGCGCATGCCACACATCGGACCATTCTTGACATGTGCACTGACCAGCGAGCATTTGCCTACTCCCTGCATCAGTTGACCACACGAATAGCTGACTTAGAGATTGGGGCTGGAGCTGGAGAGGATAGACATGAGCGGAGGAGGCGCAGGAGGGGTCCAGCTGACCCTAGCACCTCGCAGGGTTGAGTTAGCGCTGCCAGCGGCCCCGCTGGCATCTTCACTCAGGTTGTACTTGTTCCCTTTCTTTTATTTCAGTATTTATGGGGCTGTGCATTGAGGGCAATGCATGGTTCAGCGTGGGGAGGGAGTTTGTACAAACCTGAGTACTTATCCATAGGTTAGTTGTTTGTTTCATGTAGTTTAGTTGATTGCATCATGCATATTTACTTGGATATTTGCATTGTATATACAGAAAAAAATTAGTTGTACAAAGTAATTTTCTTTTGTTTCTTGCTTTGATTTTCCTTTTGATTGTTCCATCTTATGTGTGCACCTGGTGTTAGTGTTTTTGAATGATTCAGGAAAAGAAAGCAAGTCAATCTGTGAAATTGGGGCTCCAACAGCCTGTTTTTGGTTTTCCTGCGGCCCTGTAAGAGCACCCTGCGCCCCCGCAGGCAGCAACATCAGCAGCATCTTGCAGACAGGACCATCAGGAAGCCAACAGAGGGTCCCTGCGACCCTGTAAGTGGTCCCTGCGGCCCTGTAAGGGTGCCCTGCGGCCCTGTAAAGGAGAACCAGAACCGGAACCTCATACGATGCAGTGAGACCCCCAAAGAGCACCTGTAGCATGACTTGAAGTGCATGAAGCCCTGGTAATCATTCCGAGAAGACCAAATTCAGGCAGTATCTCTATCTCTTTATCTTTTTCCAAGTTCATACCAAAGTCCGGTTTGTGTTTGATTTGCTTGAGGACAAGCAAAGGTTTAAGCATGGGGAGATTTGATGTGTGTATTTCACACATATATTCTTTAGGGTAAAACCGGGTCTTTTGGTATAAACTTGAGCCTTATTGGTCCAAATAACTACAATAAAGGGGCATATTGTTGCAATTGTCGTGTTGTACCTATATCTCGACTTGCAGGTTCATTTCCTTGACGTTTGGTGCACTTTTATGCCTTTTCTGGTATGTGTTGTCTAACCTTATCTGAATGGGGAAACCTTACCTTGGTGAAACTTACCAACACACACCAATTGAGTGGAACAATGAGTGAAATGTGAGATCCACTAAATGCCTAAGGCACAAATCATTGGAGAGATGTGAGATTCCACATATATGTGCACTGATACACATTTTCACCCACCTTAAATGATATATCTAAGTTCCACAGAAAGGCATAGCCGTGTGTGTCATAAGACGCGGCCCCGGTGTCGTCCATTCCGACCGGGAATAATTAGAATGGACGGGGTTCGGCTCCTGTCCCTTACAGGATCCATTGGGTCACAAGGGAACCCTGCCTTAGTTGCTAAACCCTTAGTGTTTGGTGTTATATCCAAGAAAAAAAAGCACCGCATGCCCTAAGATGAGTTCACCTCGTGTGATCTTGGAGGGATTAGAACAAAGGACTACTCGTTGTGCCTGGCGCTTGCGTCAAAACAATGAAAATGGTGAAACTTACCTTACACACACCAAACACCAATTGAGAGTGATCTTGAGAGCTAAGTGAGTCTACCAAAGCACTCAAAGTGCCTAGAGGAGTGACTTGTGAGAGTCCACAAAGACACGTACACATCCACTTATCACTTCCAATCATCAAGAGTAGGTAGATTCCACATATGGCTAGTTGCGAAGGGCCGGAAAGGTCGCAACCAGGGTTTAGTTCATCTAACCCGGCAAAACAACTGATGAACATGGTTACGGGACTGTCCTAGGTGTTCCCAAACAGTCGTCCCTTGGTTTGGATAGTTGGCCAAGTAAAACAACAATTACCGAAGGAGGCAAAGTGCTTTGGGAGATGAACGACATGTGTAGCTAAGTTCTCTGGGCATAATTAAGCATTAATAGACCCTTTCATGCATGCACAGAGACTTAGAGCAAGATAGCACTTGATTCAGGCCAGAAACAGCTTTCCTGCGTCCCAGAGGTGATCCCAGCGGCCCAGTTGGCATGCCCTGCGACCCAGTTGATGATCCCTGCGGCCTGGACACCTGCAGGCCAATTTAGAAGATGTTTGCTGAGCCAGATGAAATCCCTGCGGCCCAGAAGTGTCCCCTGCGGTCCTGTAGACATGTCCTGCGGCCTGGAGACTTGTATGCCATATTGGAAGAGGTTAACTAGGCCAGAAGTGCTCCCTACGCCCCCGTTGAAGGTCCCTACGGCCCTGTAGACATGGCCTGCGACCTGGAGACTTGCCTGTCACCTTGGGAGATGTTTGCTGGGCCAGAGATGTTCCCTGCGGCCCCTTCATGCCACCTGCGGCCCCGCAGGGACAGATATGGAAGGTCCCAGCCTCAGAACCGCCTCAGACCCTATAAAAGGAAGTTATTCCAGAGGTCTTAGGGTTCCACTTTCGACTCTTTGGACGCCGTCTTGAAGCCAACAGACCTGAGAAGGCTGTAGGGCATCATTTGAGGAGGTTTCTTCACGCCTAAGGAGAGATTCAAGGCCGGGAAGCATACCTCGCAGTGGAGTTCTAGTTTTAAGGGTTTTATTTGTATCTTTACTCATGAACTCTCTGTTTTATCTCTTATTTTGTTGTATGAACATGAGTCGTGAGTAGTTATCTAGTTCTTAGGGTAGGATAATGATTGCATGGATGGATTGATGTTTTAACTGAGTTATTTGTGGTGATTTTCATATTGAACTGCTTGATACTTGTCTTTTCCTCTGTTTACTTGCTTGTTGCTTGATTACCCGTAGGTGAAGGCCAAACCTAGTGTGGGTTTTAATATTAAGTAACCATCATTTGAATATTGGAATTGTTTAGGTTGATTTATTTGAGTCCGAGACAGCCCGAGAGGGAATCTCGTGTTCAACCCGAGAGGGTGAACTAACCTTAGAACGCGTTCAATTGATTTTAAGTACTCGAGAGAGACTTAATGGTGTATTTGACTTGCTTGATCTGTTAAACAACCAACAAACGAGAGTTGAGGGAGTTTGAGTTAGTCTTGTGTGTCAAACCACCAATCACAACACATAACAGAGCACAGCAGAGGGTCCTGCCCCCCCTGCAGACCTTACCTGCGGCCCTGTAAGAGGTCTTACAGCCCCGCAGGAACCTCTTACAGACCCGCAGGAACCCAATCCTGAAGTCAATTCAAGTCCTAAACCCTAGGAACCTTTATATTATTGATTATTTGAGTTGTTTACTTGTTTGTTATTGTTTATTTGCTTTGTTTACTTGCTATTTACTTATAATTGATTGTTTGTCACCCAACTCAACTGCAAACCCCCCCCAATTTATACCAAAACACCAAAAAGAGTTACTTGTTTGTTTGAGAAGTCTTAGAATTGAAATTAGAGTCTGGTTTAAAGTTGTTCACCGTCCTTGTGGTTCGACCCTGATCTACGATAGACCGTCGTTTGATGCGACGCTAAATTGGGATTAGGAACTATAAATATTATTTGATAGACAGATCTACGACCCACACAACTCTAGTTCTAGTCCGAACATCAAATTGGCGCCGTTGCCGGGGACGACAGCAATTACTTTGAACCTATTTCTGATTTTGATTCTAGACTCTCTCTTTCTCTTTGTCTTCTTCTCTTCTTGATTTGTTTCAGGAACAAGACTGGACAAGTTTCCTCCTCTCGGTGACTACCACCTGAGGAGCAGACAAGTCCCACCGAAACCCAGGGTCATACCTCAAACACCGGCAGCTTCCTTTTCTTCTGCGCCCCGCAGGAGTCCTTCTCCAGCCAGCAGAACCCATCCTAATTTCCCAGAAATGGCAACGCCTGTTAATCCAGAGCAGATGGCTGAGGCGGCACGCCAAGCTGAGGCAGCTAGGCTAGCAGAAGCAGCAAGGATAGCGGAAGCTCAAAGGCCTGCTAACTTAAACAACAATGGAGGATATGTGCCTCGCACTCTCCGTGACTTTCATGTTCCTCGTGCTGATGACGCGCAAGGACCCATCCTTCTCCCTGCGGTAGCCGGAGATCCACCTAGCTTTGGATCTGGCGTAGTCAACCTCATCCAGCAGAATTGTTTTCATGGGCTGGAGGTTGAGAACCCGCATGACCATCTGAACACCTTCCTTCAGTGCTGTCAGACCGTGAAGTGTGCACAAGCTAACATTGAATACGTGAAGCTAGCCTTATTTCCCTTCTCTCTTCGTGATAAGGCTAAGTCTTGGTTTAACCTCATTCCAAAGGGCTCAATTGGTACCTGGGCCCAAATGTCTAATCTCTTTCTCTCAAAATTTTATCCTGCAAGAAGAACTGCCAAAATTAGGGCACAGATTTCTGCTTTCAAGCAGGATCTAGATGAGTCATTTAGTGATGCTTGGGATAGGTTCAACCAACTGCTTCAGTCTTGTCCACACCACAACTTGACCCATTGGATGATTGTTGATTTTTTCTATAGTGGCCTAACCTCACAGAGTCGTGCTTTTGTTGATTATGGTGCAGGTGGTACTATCTTTGAGATGGAACCCCCTGAGGCATTGGAGCTCTTTGACAAGTTAGCCCAGCAGCAGCAGTGGTCGAATCGTGACACGACTCGTGGCACAAACCGTGGTTCTGGAGGATGGTATGAAGTCGATCCGTTGGCCCTCATGCAAGCTAAGATTGATGCATTGGAGGTTAAATTGAACAAGCAGCAAGGGGCAGCCAAGATGGTGCAAGCACATCCCTGTTCTTTGTGTGGTGATGAGTCACACGAGTATGAGACATGTCCTCTTGCGCAGGCTGATGACGGGAGTGCACAAGTCAACTCCCTCAACAATGAGCCTTCGTTCTACCCCAAGCCACCATTCTCTCGTTCCTATGAGAATAATTCTTCCAACAGGCAAGCTTGGAGAGAGAGGCCTGATTCTTTTGGGAAATGGAACAGTAATGACCGCACTCGGTTCCCACCACGTGGCCTTCCACAGCAGCAAGGACAAGGAAGTGGCGACAAAAACTACTTCAACAACAACCACTTCCCCAACCAAAACCAAAACCAGAACCGCAATGCTCAACCTTTCAATAACCGAAACCAGTTCTATCAACCCAAGCAAGATGCCATACCGCAACCCGTGACTGACTTTATGCATGAGCAAGGGAAGATGAACCAGATTCTGTTTGAGCAGTTGCAAGCTATGAATGAGAAGCTATCTAGGCTTAACGTTGGGGAGTCAAGTGGAAATGCAAATGGGGCACCCCAACCGAAGTTGCCAAGTCAGCCAACCAACCCTCATGGAGAAGTGAAGGCATTGCACACATTGAGGAGTGGCACAAAGTACCAAGACCCACCAATGCCAGATGATGCAGAACCGGGCATACCAGCAGGCTCACCAGCTGCTCTCAGCCCTGTAACATCCTCTGTCTGCGGCCCAGCAGGAGCCTCCTGCGCCCCTGTAAGAGTTCCCTGCGCCCAGCAGGAGAGCCCTGCGCCCCAGCAGACAGTATTGACAGACAAACCAGAAGGACAGAAAGTTCAACAGCTAGACGAAGCAGACCTTAGTAAGGTGACGGGCAAGCAACCTGAAGCCAAGTCATCTTACAGACCCTCTGTCCCATTTCCCCAAAGGCTTGCCAAGGGGCATTTAGACGAACAATTCGGTAAATTCATGGAGGTACTTAAGCAACTCACTATCTCAATCCCTTTTACCGACGCCCTTTTGCAGATGCCTTCATATTCTAAGTTCCTGAAGGACATTCTCTCGAACAAAAGGAGCTTAAATGATTGCAAAAGCGTGCAGCTGAACCTTGAGTGCAGCGCAGTGGTAAGTAAGGAACTTCCTCCGAAGCTTGGAGACCCAGGAAAGTTCACCATCCCTTGTACCATTGGTAAAGCAAAAATTAAGAAGGCTCTTTGTGATTTGGGTGCGAGCGTCAGCCTCATGCCCCACACAATCTTCCAGAAGATAGGTGTGGGAGAGCTCAAGCCCACTCGCATGACTTTACAGCTTGCAGATAGCTCGGTGCGCTTGCCAATGGGTATTGTAGAGGATGTGCCCGTTCAGGTGGGCAAGTTCTTTGTTCCTGGAGATTTCGTGGTGATGGAGATGAATGAAGATAAGGATGTGCCAGTCATCTTGGGACGTTCCTTCCTCCGGACAGCAAGAACTATCTTTGACACTTATGAAGGAACCCTCACAATGAGGATCGGGAATGAAAAAGTGCAGTTTCAAGTTGCTAATGCAGTAAAGTACCCCGACAGCCCTGATGATTGCTTTCGAGTGGATGTGATAGATGAATTGGTAGATGACATTAAGTCGGATCTGCTTGAGAAAGCCCAAAATTCACTAAGGTATCATCTTGACTTTCTTGTGTGCAGGATGAGCTGTATGACTTGGATATCTCTCTGGATGACCCTCCTGCGGCCCTGGAGGAGACTCCTGCGGCCCCGCAGGGCTGCCCTGCGCCCCTGGAAGTGTACTCTGCGCCCTGTAAGGAGGCAGCATGTGCAGTTGGTACTTCAGCAATGGAGCCCTCCCTGCCAGAAGCTCCAGCTGACCCCACACCACTGCTTGCGGATGCGAGCAAGCCCGAACTCAAGCCTCTCCCTGCCAACCTAAGGTTGAAGGAGGCACTTGTCTCAGCCCCTATCTTGCAACCTCCCGATTGGACACAGCCCTTTGAGATAATGTGCGACGCAAGCGACTATGCAGTTGGTGCTGTCCTGGGGCAGCGTAAGGACAACAAGCCAGTGGCTATTTGCTATGCGAGCAAAGTCCTTGACCCTGCACAAGTCAACTACACCACGACTGAAAAAGAGCTATTAGCGGTGGTGTATGCGCTCGAGAAATTCAGGTCCTATTTGGTTGGTGCCCATATTGTCGTATACACCGACCATGCGGCACTAAGATACCTGATGAGCAAGAAGGAGGCCAAGCCAAGACTATTCCGTTGGATCCTTTCGCTGCAAGAATTTGATATAGAACTAAGGGACAAGCCCGGATCGGAGAACTCTGTTGCGGATCACCTATCTAGATTGCACTGGGAAGGAGAAGCCCAAGACAACCTCGCAATTGATGACTCAATCCCTGGCGAACAGCTCTATTCCCTGTCTTCTGCCAGCAGTGACCCTGCGCCCCCGCAGTTACCCCCTGCGGCCCCGCAGGCCTCTCCTGCGCCCAAGCAGGAAGTCCTCTTCGTCTCCGACTCCTCTGGTAATCCTCCGGTACCCTGGTATGCAGATTTTGCTAACTTTTTGGCTGCAGGTATTTACCCAGTGGAGATGACTTATCAACAACGAAAGAAATTCAAGTCGGATGTCAAATACTACTTTTGGGATGAGCCTTATCTTTACAAGGTAGGTATTGACGGTATTTTCAGACGTTGTGTGCCATATGAGGAGGTACCCTCTATACTCTTCCATTGTCATTCTTCTGCTTATGGAGGCCACGCCTCCTCATCTAAAACAGCTGCTAAGGTTTTGCAGGCAGGTTTCTTTTGGCCCACTATTTTTAAGGATGCACATGCTTTTGTGCTCTCTTGCGATCAATGCCAGCGAACCGGTAACATCTCGAAGAGGAATGAGATGTCCCAACAGCCCATTTTGGAGGTCGAGCTCTTTGACGTTTGGGGTGTAGACTTCATGGGACCATTCCCTGCCTCGAAAGGTAACGAACACATCTTGGTGGCAGTGGATTATGTGTCCAAGTGGGTGGAGGCACTGCCCTGTGCCAAGGCAGACTCCAACACCGTCAAGCGCCTTTTCAAGGACACTATCTTCCCCCGTTTTGGAGTACCTCGAGTGGTGATCAGCGACGGAGGGAAGCACTTCATCAATAGGCAAATCCAGCAGCTCATGAGCAGCTATGGGGTGAGGCATAAGGTCACTCTACCGTATCACCCCCAAACAAATGGCCAGGCCGAAGTGTCCAACAGGGAGATTAAGTCTATTCTTGAGAAGACGGTTGCAAGGACAAGAAAAGATTGGGCTTTCAAGCTTAACGATGCACTTTGGGCATACCGAACGGCCTTCAAGACCCCTATTGGCATGAGCCCCTTTAAACTGGTGTATGGCAAGCCCTGCCATCTTCCAGTGGAGATAGAGCACAAGGCGTATTGGGCAACTCGGGCCATAAACATGGACTTGATAGCAGCCGGCGAGAAGCGCATCCTTGATTTGCATGAATTGGAGGAGATGCGCTTGCATGCTTACGAAAATGCCAAGATTTACAAGGAAAGGACAAAGAGGACTCATGACGAGCACATCCTGCGCCGTGACTTCAAGGAAGGTGATTTGGTTCTCTTGTTTAATTCCAGATTGAGGTTATTTCCTGGTAAGCTCAAGTCTAGGTGGTCGGGCCCCTTTGTGGTGAAGAAGGTATATCCATTTGGGTCCGTTGAGATCTGTGGAAAGAACGGAGAGCCGTTCAAGGTGAATGGGCAGCGCCTAAAGACCTATGTGGCAAGACTGCCGCATGGGGATCGCATGGAAATGCACCTCTCTGACCCAACACCGTCGTAAACCTTGAAGAAGTAAGGTCAAGCTCGGGACCGTAAACAAGCGCTGCTTGGGAGGCAACCCAAGGGACAAATTTTTGATCTTTCTTTTCTCTTTTCTTTTATTTTGTGCTTTAATTTGTTTACATTTTATTTATTTTCTTTTTTTTTATTTCTTTTCTGTTCTCTCTCATGCGGTACGCTAGGTTTGTTAGTGTTTTTGATGTGCAGGAATCGAAAGGATCAAACAGCAGCAGTAACAGAGCTGTCTGCCGCCCTGTAAGGGGACCCAGCGGCCCTGTAAGGGTGCCCTGCGGCCCTGTAAGGCAGAAATGGAAGGTGGCAGCCTGCGGGACAGATAAGGAAAGCTGATGAAACAGAGTTGGAATGGACTATTAACTTGCCTTATTTGCCTCATTCTGGTTCTATATATCTAACCCACCTTCCCTCTTTCTCTTTATTCTAAACTTTCATTTTGCAAACAAATTTCTGCCTCCTTTTCTTTCTTTCCTTCTCCTGCCCAGCCTGCGCAGACATAACCTGGTGGCAGACATCTGTCAACCACCAGTTGGGTACCAACCAGAGGCTGATTTTCGAAGTTCTAACTGTTCCTAAGCCAAACCTCAAGATGCCTTGGAAAGCGACAGTTCGGAGGGCCCCACGCATAAATTCCGAGCATATCAACGACGTCGACTTGACGATCACACTTGCGGAAATCAAGAGGGATATCCGTAAACGGAAGAAGGCGACTCGAACTAAAACCAAATCTCCAACAAAAGACGCTCGCCTGACTGCGACCCGACGAACACCTCGTATGAAAGTGGATCCTACATGGTGGGGTCGTCCAATCGCGCAACCTAATTCTTGGCGTGTGGATGCTAGTTGGTGGGCAGAAACAAGGATACCTCCGGGCCGGTGGTGCCCATGGGCTGAACCGTATCTACAATGAGGGAGTACCCCTTCCCCTTACTTTTTCTCTTACTTTACTTCTGAATTTTGGGCACCGAGGACGGTGCAAGGGTAAGTAGGGGGGTACAATAAAAATTGTAAATAGCTGACATTATCTTTTCTGTCTTTCTTCATTTTCTTTTCCCTTTATTTCATTTTTCCCTCTCTTCTCTCTCCCCCTTTCCCTTCTCCTTATCCGACCCCTACCTCTTTCTCTCTCTCTCTTTCTTCTCCCTTTATTTCATTTTCCCTCTTACTCTCTTCTCTTTCTCTCCTCCTCCCCTCTTTTCCTCTTCCCTACGGACCTGCAGGCAGTCCCTGCGCCGCCGCCAGAATCCGTGCGCCGCCGCACAAGACCCGGCCAGCAAGCAACCACAGCAGCCGCCGCCAGCAGCCCTGCGCCGCCGCTGCCTGCTCCTGCGGACCCGCTGGTACCCTTGCGCCGCCGCTGGTCTTCCTGCAGAACCGCACAACAGCCACCACTGCCCTCTCTTTTCGAGTTTTTGGCATTTTTCTCCTCCGATCCGGTGATTTCTTTCCTCACTCTTATTTTTTCATACGGTTGGAGTTTAATCCCGTGTTTTGGACTTGATACCTACTGTAGGTACTGATTTTATTGTGGTTCCAACACGGTTTACTACTGTACCATTGATTTCTGGGTGAATTGAACTGTGATTGGTACAAATTGGTGAAATTGCTCTATTATTCCCTGTTACCAGCCCCTTACCAACCTCTTATAACTGTCTGCCCCCCTGTAAGGTATACCTGCCACATTATTTAGTCCAATCATGCCCCGCACACGGTCAGGTCGTGATACCCGTCGGGCCCACCTTGTCACACCAGAGGAAAGAACCTATAATGACCATATTGAGCGCATTCGCGTCAAAGCAGTTGTTTCCTCCCCCATCATTGATCTTTCTGTGGTTGATCAATTGGGGATTCGTGAAGACTTTGATGTCTTAACGCGACGTGTGGGGTTGAGACAGATGTTCTGGGATATTCCTCGAGAAAATGTGGCTTTTGCTGAGCTCACCTATGATTTTTTAGCTTCGGTCACTCTTTACGATCCCGAAGATGATGACCCATATATCAGTTTTATTATGATGGGTGAGCAGCATCAGGTATACTTACAGGTTATGAGGAGATGGTTCGGTGTTCCCGAACCCGAGACAGAATATATCGGTTATGGACCTGAAACCGAAGAGAGAGAGAGCCTAACAGCAGGTAGAGCGGACTTTTGGTACCGCATAACGGGTTATGAGTTGGTTGCTTCTGCATCTAACGACCTTAGGGTCAATATGATTATTCACTCTTCTCTTCGTTTCTTATGCAGGACCCTTGCATTCACTGTCTTTGCGCGCGGAGAGTCCTCCCTCCGACCCACACATGATGACCTCCGACTCCTCGCCACTATGTTGAGGCACCGAGATGCAGGATTCAAGAGGCCGGATTTGATGTTGCTGATGGTGCACCATTGGGTATCCATCCGGGGTCACGGCAGGACCACCGGGCAGATCACCTGTGGGTCCTATATCACCTGCATTGCATCCTACATGCAGGTTGATATTGTGACGAGGAGCCCGATTGCACCACCCATCACTGTGGACCTCGGAAAGCTATGTTCTTATCAGTGGATTACCATTACTCCCACTTCCGAGGGGCCCAGCATCACTTGGAGGACTTCTAGCGGTTCTTTCCCCCTTCCTCTTGCGCATTCCCTAGATCCCTTCAATGACAGGTCGTGGCGTATGGAGGAGTATGTTCCTGATGAGGCTCAACCCACTTTCGTTCATGTGGGGGGGCCAACGGCATTTTATGCGGTCCCATCGCCCACTTACCATCAGGCAGGACCTTCTCACACATATTTCCCTGATGAGGACGCGTCACCTTACAGCACGCCTAGCGGGTTTGGGTGGCCCCAGTTGCACACCATGCTCACTGACATACGCACTGATCAACGTGCCTCCCACCAGACCCTCCTTCAGATGCAGACTGAGGCGCATGCCACACATCGGACCATTCTTGACATGTGCACTGACCAGCGAGCATTTGCCTACTCCCTGCATCAGTTGACCACACGAATAGCTGACTTAGAGATTGGGGCTGGAGCTGGAGAGGATAGACATGAGCGGAGGAGGCGCAGGAGGGGTCCAGCTGACCCTAGCACCTCGCAGGGTTGAGTTAGCGCTGCCAGCGGCCCCGCTGGCATCTTCACTCAGGTTGTACTTGTTCCCTTTCTTTTATTTCAGTATTTATGGGGCTGTGCATTGAGGGCAATGCATGGTTCAGCGTGGGGAGGGAGTTTGTACAAACCTGAGTACTTATCCATAGGTTAGTTGTTTGTTTCATGTAGTTTAGTTGATTGCATCATGCATATTTACTTGGATATTTGCATTGTATATACAGAAAAAAATTAGTTGTACAAAGTAATTTTCTTTTGTTTCTTGCTTTGATTTTCCTTTTGATTGTTCCATCTTATGTGTGCACCTGGTGTTAGTGTTTTTGAATGATTCAGGAAAAGAAAGCAAGTCAATCTGTGAAATTGGGGCTCCAACAGCCTGTTTTTGGTTTTCCTGCGGCCCTGTAAGAGCACCCTGCGCCCCCGCAGGCAGCAACATCAGCAGCATCTTGCAGACAGGACCATCAGGAAGCCAACAGAGGGTCCCTGCGACCCTGTAAGTGGTCCCTGCGGCCCTGTAAGGGTGCCCTGCGGCCCTGTAAAGGAGAACCAGAACCGGAACCTCATACGATGCAGTGAGACCCCCAAAGAGCACCTGTAGCATGACTTGAAGTGCATGAAGCCCTGGTAATCATTCCGAGAAGACCAAATTCAGGCAGTATCTCTATCTCTTTATCTTTTTCCAAGTTCATACCAAAGTCCGGTTTGTGTTTGATTTGCTTGAGGACAAGCAAAGGTTTAAGCATGGGGAGATTTGATGTGTGTATTTCACACATATATTCTTTAGGGTAAAACCGGGTCTTTTGGTATAAACTTGAGCCTTATTGGTCCAAATAACTACAATAAAGGGGCATATTGTTGCAATTGTCGTGTTGTACCTATATCTCGACTTGCAGGTTCATTTCCTTGATGTTTGGTGCACTTTTATGCCTTTTCTGGTATGTGTTGTCTAACCTTATCTGAATGGGGAAACCTTACCTTGGTGAAACTTACCAACACACACCAATTGAGTGGAACAATGAGTGAAATGTGAGATCCACTAAATGCCTAAGGCACAAATCATTGGAGAGATGTGAGATTCCACATATATGTGCACTGATACACATTTTCACCCACCTTAAATGATATATCTAAGTTCCACAGAAAGGCATAGCCGTGTGTGTCATAAGACGCGGCCCCGGTGTCGTCCATTCCGACCGGGAATAATTAGAATGGACGGGGTTCGGCTCCTGTCCCTTACAGGATCCATTGGGTCATAAGGGAACCCTGCCTTAGTTGCTAAACCCTTAGTGTTTGGTGTTATATCCAAGAAAAAAAAGCACCGCATGCCCTAAGATGAGTTCACCTCGTGTGATCTTGGAGGGATTAGAACAAAGGACTACTCGTTGTGCCTGGCGCTTGCGTCAAAACAATGAAAATGGTGAAACTTACCTTACACACACCAAACACCAATTGAGAGTGATCTTGAGAGCTAAGTGAGTCTACCAAAGCACTCAAAGTGCCTAGAGGAGTGACTTGTGAGAGTCCACAAAGACACGTACACATCCACTTATCACTTCCAATCATCAAGAGTAGGTAGATTCCACATATGGCTAGTTGCGAAGGGCCGGAAAGGTCGCAACCAGGGTTTAGTTCATCTAACCCGGCAAAACAACTGATGAACATGGTTACGGGACTGTCCTAGGTGTTCCCAAACAGTCGTCCCTTGGTTTGGATAGTTGGCCAAGTAAAACAACAATTACCGAAGGAGGCAAAGTGCTTTGGGAGATGAACGACATGTGTAGCTAAGTTCTCTGGGCATAATTAAGCATTAATAGACCCTTTCATGCATGCACAGAGACTTAGAGCAAGATAGCACTTGATTCAGGCCAGAAACAGCTTTCCTGCGTCCCAGAGGTGATCCCAGCGGCCCAGTTGGCATGCCCTGCGACCCAGTTGATGATCCCTGCGGCCTGGACACCTGCAGGCCAATTTAGAAGATGTTTGCTGAGCCAGATGAAATCCCTGCGGCCCAGAAGTGTCCCCTGCGGTCCTGTAGACATGTCCTGCGGCCTGGAGACTTGTATGCCATATTGGAAGAGGTTAACTAGGCCAGAAGTGCTCCCTACGCCCCCGTTGAAGGTCCCTACGGCCCTGTAGACATGGCCTGCGACCTGGAGACTTGCCTGTCACCTTGGGAGATGTTTGCTGGGCCAGAGATGTTCCCTGCGGCCCCTTCATGCCACCTGCGGCCCCGCAGGGACAGATATGGAAGGTCCCAGCCTCAGAACCGCCTCAGACCCTATAAAAGGAAGTTATTCCAGAGGTCTTAGGGTTCCACTTTCGACTCTTTGGACGCCGTCTTGAAGCCAACAGACCTGAGAAGGCTGTAGGGCATCATTTGAGGAGGTTTCTTCACGCCTAAGGAGAGATTCAAGGCCGGGAAGCATACCTCGCAGTGGAGTTCTAGTTTTAAGGGTTTTATTTGTATCTTTACTCATGAACTCTCTGTTTTATCTCTTATTTTGTTGTATGAACATGAGTCGTGAGTAGTTATCTAGTTCTTAGGGTAGGATAATGATTGCATGGATGGATTGATGTTTTAACTGAGTTATTTGTGGTGATTTTCATATTGAACTGCTTGATACTTGTCTTTTCCTCTGTTTACTTGCTTGTTGCTTGATTACCCGTAGGTGAAGGCCAAACCTAGTGTGGGTTTTAATATTAAGTAACCATCATTTGAATATTGGAATTGTTTAGGTTGATTTATTTGAGTCCGAGACAGCCCGAGAGGGAATCTCGTGTTCAACCCGAGAGGGTGAACTAACCTTAGAACGCGTTCAATTGATTTTAAGTACTCGAGAGAGACTTAATGGTGTATTTGACTTGCTTGATCTGTTAAACAACCAACAAACGAGAGTTGAGGGAGTTTGAGTTAGTCTTGTGTGTCAAACCACCAATCACAACACATAACAGAGCACAGCAGAGGGTCCTGCCCCCCCTGCAGACCTTACCTGCGGCCCTGTAAGAGGTCTTACAGCCCCGCAGGAACCTCTTACAGACCCGCAGGAACCCAATCCTGAAGTCAATTCAAGTCCTAAACCCTAGGAACCTTTATATTATTGATTATTTGAGTTGTTTACTTGTTTGTTATTGTTTATTTGCTTTGTTTACTTGCTATTTACTTATAATTGATTGTTTGTCACCCAACTCAACTGCAAACCCCCCCCCAATTTATACCAAAACACCAAAAAGAGTTACTTGTTTGTTTGAGAAGTCTTAGAATTGAAATTAGAGTCTGGTTTAAAGTTGTTCACCGTCCTTGTGGTTCGACCCTGATCTACGATAGACCGTCGTTTGATGCGACGCTAAATTGGGATTAGGAACTATAAATATTATTTGATAGACAGATCTACGACCCACACAACTCTAGTTCTAGTCCGAACATCAGCTAGATTTTTCACTTTTCTGTTAGACTGTTTTGTTTTTTTATGGCTGATCATGATTCAGAGGAAATAGTGTCAAAACCTGACTTGTCTGATGATGAGTATGGATATCTCTCTTGTTATGTTATTTCTTTGTGTATTTAGTTTCATATTGATTTTTACTGGCACTTAAAGGGAGGGAAGCTGATTCAGGGGCACTGGATTGAACTGAGAAACTCAAGAGTCAAGGAGAATGATGTGTTCAATTCAGGGCTCATGGATCGGCTTCTTTTCTAGGTAGTGGTAGTGATAGATAGATAGATAGTACACTTGAATATAAGGTAATAAGGGCAGTGGCATGGGGGAGTGGAACTGATCAAGGACACTGTGCCAAGAGCCCAACTTGAGGCTTCTATTTCTTCCTGGCTGAGTGATCCTTGATTAGCTTCACTCCCTTCATGCTACCGCAGTTATGATTGTTTTGTTGGCTGAGTGATACTTGATAATAACTGATACTTGCTTGATAAGAACTGATAAGAACTGATACTGCCTGATACATGCTTGATAAGAACTGATACTTGCTTGATAAGAACTGATAAGAACTGAGACTTGCTTGATTAGAACTGATAAGAACTGATACTTGCTTGATTAGAACTGATAAGAACTGATACTTGCTTGCTTCTTGCTTGATAAGAACTAATACTTGATGTATGAAATGTTATGAACTGTTATGAACTTATAGTGTGGGGTTAGATCCAAACTTTGCTCCAGAGGAAATACAAAGGATCCAAGCTGATGCAGCTGCAACTCAAGATCCTGGTGATGGTGCAACTACACCTGAACCCACTAAAAAGAGGAGAATTAGACAAAATATGACCTCTGAGTACTGAAAATTTTTCAACAAGGGTCCAGTACAAGATGATGGCTTTTATGCTGCTATTTGTATGTATTGCGGGGCAAAATATCTGATGGGAAATCAAAGGGGAACCAGCTCCTTGAGGCACCACATATTGAAGGGTTGTAAGAAAGTGCCTGGAAATAAGAAGCACAAACCTGATCTCTTACAAAGAATGTTGCAAGTTGGCTCAACACCAGATGGTAATATTTCATGGTTATTTTTTTTCATTATTTACAGGATGGTAATATCTCTTACAAAGTTCTATTATTTGCAGGTGAGGCCAAGGTAGAGATTTGGGCCTTCAACCAAGACAGATGTAGAAAGAACTTTGCCAAGATGGTAATAGTTCATGAATATCCCTTTAATTGTGTCACTCACTATTACTTGAAAGTGTTCATAAAGGGTCTCAATCCAGACTTTAAGTTGATGTCTAGGAACACTGTTAGGTCTGATTGCATTAAAATCTATGAGGAAGAACAGAAAAGTTTGTATGAATTTATTGGCAAGCTTGATTGTAAGGTCAGCTTCACAGAAAAGGATTATATGTTTTACTCCCCTCCCCTCTCCACACACTAGAGAACACATAGCTAATGCCTTGTTTGATAAGTTAGTTATGTGGAATTTGGATAAGATGCAATTAATAGATATGCAACACTTGATAAAAGGTACCAAATTTTCACTGATATTCAATTATGTCCATCTCAATTATGTTCACTGATAAGAATTGATGTTCACTGATGCTAAATTTTCTAATTAAAGGTACATATTATGTCCATCTCAAATGGACTGGGATAACTTGGCTGCATTGGTGCCTTGTTTGAAATTTTTTTATAATGCCACTATGAAACTAAGTGGCACAAAATATCCAATCTTGAATCTATTTTTTCCTGAGTTCTGTGAAGTGTACATAACTATAAAGAGTATGGAGAATTCTCCTATTCCTTTTGTTGTCAGGATGGAAAGAGAAATGTTTAGTAAGTGGGACAAGTATTGGCAGTGTGGTAATTCACTACTTGTCATGGCTTGTGCTCTGGACCCTAGATGCAAAATGGCAGTATTGTCAAAGGTTTATTGAAAACCTCAAAACTTGTCTAGATCCATTGTTCAAAGAGTACTTAGAGGCACACTCCATATCAGTACAGCAACAAGCTGGCAGTTCAACAGGTGGCAGCAGGTAGTTCAACTTGGTCTTTTACTAACACTTGTTCTTTTAGTAACAATTGGTCTTTTACTTACACTTGTTCTTTTATTAGGCCATCCGGTAGTGCATTTGGTGATATCAGTGATATAAGGGCAGCTTTGAAAGACCACCTAAAGGGCAAGAGAAGTGTTGAACCAAATAAGAAATCAGAACTTGAGGAATATCTCACTGAGCCACTAGATGATGCAAGTCTGGATGATGATTTTGACATCCTGACTTGGTGGAAACTCAAGGCACCCAAATATCCTATCTTGGCACGACTAACTCGAGACATTCTTGCTGTGCCGATATCGACAGTGGCTTCAGAGTCAGCCTTCAGCACTGCTGGCAGAACTCTATCACCAGTCAGGAACTCTCTCAATGATGAGATCTTTGAAGATCTAATTTGTGCTCAAGACTGGTTGAAATCTCAAATTACTGGTAATAAAACCTTAACCCTTCCCTTGTAAGTTTTGGTTGTTATCCATATTGATTATTGACTCTTTTTGTTTTATTAATTTGCAAAGGCTGGTGGAGAAGTAGGTGAGCCATTGTTTTCCAGTAATGAGGTTGGTGATTCTCTTCTATGTTGAATTGAGCTTGATTCTGTTCTGTGTTGGTTTTTTGTTGATTATGCCAACTTGTTGATTGTTGTCACTGAGGGGGTTATTGTATGTTATAGGGAGGTAATTTAGGAATCAAGATGAAGCCTAGAGTACTAGATTGCTCTTTGGCTCTTTAATTCTCATACCATGATCTTATGTGATGATAGGGATTTTGTTATTTTTATTTCTAGCCACTAGCAAGCTGAGATTGGTAATCTGAGAAGTAGTTTGAGAATTAGGTTGAGCTTTAGATCAAAATAGGACTTTGGTGCTTCACTGATTCACTCTTGTGTAGTTGTGTTGGCTTTTGTGTTGGCTTCTGTTCCGTGTTGGCTTTTTGTTGATTATGCCAACTTGTTGATTGATGTAAATGAGGGAGTTATTGTATGCTATAGGGAGGTAATTCAATTTTGTGTTGGCTTCTGTTCTGTATGTTTCTGCAATTGTGTTATTGTGTTTCAAGATGTATGCTACTGACTGTATGTTTCAAGTGTTTCAAGATGTATGCTACTGACTGTATGTTTCAAGTGTTTCAAGATGTATGTTTTAAGTAAATGCTGATTGTATCGTTTTTGAACGTTACTGTCGTTTAATATAACGGAACGACAATGACACAATTTTTTGTTTCTTTAATCAGGTGGAATGTTTAACAGCAATGATGTTGGTATCGTTTCATAAACGACACAATTAATGGCACTCGCTTCTGCCGTAACCGTTCTGAACGTTTGACAACCCTAGTAGTAGTTAGTCTCCGGAATTAAATATTTTTTGTTGTTGCTGCAAGCCTGCAACGAATTCAATCTATCACAATTTCTTCATCTCACTTGCTGTAACTCTCAAGCAGAATGAAGTTGCGTCTTTCTACTGTCAATTTCATTGTCCACCATGTCATGCTAACAATAATTACTATATAATAAGAAATAATATGACAAAAATGTTGGTATTTTAAAAGATGAGTACACTGAATATTTTGGACTGTTTAATTCATTGAGATTGGTAAAAAGTATTTTTTTTAAAACACAGCAAAAGTTAAAGTAAATCATTTTTCATCAATCTCGATGAATTGAACGTTCAGATAAATTTTTTCATCAATCTCGATGAATTGAACGTCCAAATAAACCAGAGTACTCAGTGTATCTATCTTTTTTTAGTACCCAAATTTTTGTCAATAAATATTTAGAGATAGATTTGGATGCTTCACGAAATACCAAATTGTTTGTACTTGGCATAACGTGGTATATATTTAGTGTAAACATATAAATGAGTATAACAAGTAAGAATTGGTCAAATAACATTGCCAAGACACCTTTGTTGTTTGATTTTCAGATTGAAAATTTGACGAAAGTAATTTTTTATCAAATTTCCAAAAAGAAAAAACTATAATCAGATCGTTTAACTTCTTTTTAAATCAGATCATTGCACTTTCAATTCGGAGCGTTTGCGTAAAATAAACGAATCAGATATAAAAACTCTTTAAAATATTCTACCCCTCTGTTGCAACAGATACGGATCCCCATTAATTTGGTTCTCTCTCTTTTCATGTCTTCAACTTCCAAAATAAAACCATTTATTTTCAGATTGGTCAAATATTCACATTATTCTTTTGGAGAGAAAAGAGTAACAAGTCAATCTCACTGTCCGCACTTTTTATTTGCACTTCTCACCATTTTATATATTTATTAAAAAGTATTTATACTATCTTGTGAACCTTATTTCTATCTAATGTTGAAAGCTGTAGTTTACTTCTTTATTGAAATCAAATATTTAACATCAATTTTGTTATCAGTTTGAAAAAAGAGTGCTCAACATTCTAAATACTTGGAATTTTTTAACTCGAATATAACTAATTTATAGATAAATTATAATTATTTATTATGCATATAAGAAATATAAAATTCAAGGTGCAAGAACAGTTTTTTTTCGCAAATTTATTATCTAGATGAAACTTTTTGAACAAAAAATGTGTGACATCCTAACTCTTGCCTTGCTGAATTTGGTACTGAATTGTCCTCTAACCAGATTGCTAACTACATTCGTTCAATTTGTACCTTGATATTGATTATTTTTGTAGGTAATCAATTAATAATCATCAAGCAATAAATGTAAGCAACAGAACAGGGATTTTGTGTACAATTTAACGGCAAAACTTGGGAAAATTACTTTCACCTCCCCCATACAGGAGCGGATCCCGTTAAGGCCCGAGGGATTCACATTTTTTTGGAGTAATTTTGTATATTTATACGATTTGTCAAATATTTTTGTAAAATAACTTTGTATATTTATATCGATATTCAAAACACAAATAATTATTAATTGATGCATGTGTTCCCTAAATATTTCTGCATTTTACGGCGGTTCGTGAGTGCTCCAAGTTCCAACAGTACCAGAGGATCAGGATGATGGGCCAATACACCTTATCCTCTAAAACCTGAACCAGTACAAGTATTCACACCTTCAAAACAATTAATTAATAGCAGACAATACAGTAGAATACTGGAGTCTCAAGCAATTCCTCTAGGAATCAGGGATGTATCAGTATCAGATCAGTTACCATCTCCCCTGCTGTAGGAAGTAGGAATTGGATCACCTGCAGCTGTAGCTGTAGTAACACAACGTACACAGGTAATTGGCTAATTGTCAATTTGGGTTCTATTGTTTAGATGAACTTTTTGAACAAAATATATGTCCCAACTCCTGCCTCGCTGAATAGCTAGGGTACTTGCTGAATTGTCGTCTAACCACATTCCTTCAATTAATTTGTACCCCTTCTTAATTCTTATTCTATATATCTATTAACTATATATTTTGTTCACAACAATGAACTCGATCCTGATCTTCTCTTGGGCCAACAATTCTAACTCCATTCGGTTTATAAAACAAATAAGAAAGAAACATTGTAATTGGCTAGCTAATTGCTAGTCTGTGGTTCACAATGCCGCGAAAACAACCTCAAAATGTTCTCTCCGGAAACATGAATAGTCAATTCATTATGAAATCCGTTATGACGAATTGGCACCTTTTCAATTTTGCTTTTTTTGCTTCTTTGACTGACTTTTGGGTTCAAATTTTCATTAAACCGTCGTGACGAGTAAGGAATCTGTTATAACGGATTGGACACTCGTTGTGACGGATTGTCACGCATTATTATAACACAATCCTCTGTATTTTCCTTCTTCAGCACTATGTCTTGCAGGTCCTTCTCCTAGGAACCCATTGTAACGCCATAGGAACTCGTTGTGACGGGTTGCAACCCGTTATGACATGTTTGGCTTGGGTTACTGTAACTGGAGCTTCTATGATGCTCTGTTTTTGCTTTCCTTCTTCAAACAATCATAAAATTTGACTCGTTACTTCTTTTTCAGCGTTTTTCGTGGCATTGGAAAGCTCGCGACGAGATCTACAGGAGTCATAACTCATGTGGAGTAGGCCTAATCCTTTATTTAGGTCAAACCATATTACATCGCGTCTCTCTTTGCTATCTTGCTTTTACTCTTTACTATCTTTGCATTGTTTACTTGAATTGTACCAAACTTAGGATTGCTAGGTGATTAAAATCAAAAGTAACTTTCTTTAATTGAATTGTACAAAACATTACTCTCTGTCTCTATTTCATTAAGTTTCTTGCAAGATAATTGAATTGTTCTAAATTATTATTAGATTGTTAAGTACTCGAGATATTGATTTGAATTGTACACACTTACACACTAAATTAAATAAAATCCTATGGCTCAAATTTTATCAATTTAAGTAAAAATTGTTAGATTAAAACTCTTCTTTGATTTACAATTTGTAAAACAAATCAGTATTAACCTTGCATAATTGAATTTTGGTGAGTTGCAGGTATATACATGTACATTTGATAATTCAAAGGCTCAAACATGCATTTATAAGTCAAAACGATCACATTGATATGAAGAGCATGCGATTTGGGAAAAAAAATATAGACTTTGCAGAGCCATGCAATATGGTAATGCGAGGAGAACCTGTCACAACGGATTCTCAACCCGTCATAACGGATTGCCCACCCATCATAACGAATTACCAATCTGTTGTAACAGATTGAAGAGGAGATGAACTGAAAGACATGAGATTTTGATAAATTGACATAGCCACGTGTTACATTATACGAATGCTATTGCTATTTATAATTGAAGAATTGTGAGACGACACATAATGATTGTTCTCTCGTATCTCAAAATTTATAGTGATTGAATTGAAAATCTAAAAGTGCTTCATCATATTCATCACATCTGAAATTTCAAATTATGTGAATATAAATTGCGGTGTCTTGTATCCGTGTTACCTTTATAAATGCATGAAAATCTCAATTTCTCATCATAACAATGCATGAGTTCGACGACATGCAAATGAATTAAATGTACTTCATGTTTTCTTTATAATATAGTGCAAAGAAGGATACCGCAAGGTGAATTAATTACAGATGGTGTTGCATACTTCTCCAACAAACCAATGGAAACAGAGATGTATCCGGTAGCATTTATGATGTTCATCGCAATTATTGGGGATAATATCTCATGCCATGCAAGCTAGAAAAAGCATTACATAGGAAGGTTGTACGGGACACAACTCCCCAGTGCATTTATTACGTATATTACAAATTTGATTATGGATGGTGTCGCATACCTCTTCGACAAACCAATGGAAAGAGAGGAACCCGACGCATTTAGTATATTCACCACAGCTATTGGGGATGATTTTGTCTTGCCACGCAAGACTAGAAATAGCATCACGTATGGAAGTTGTATGTGATACTCCAGATATTTCAAGGGCAACCAAAATTATTCCACAGAGGCATCAATAGTACTTATAACCCACACCATTATGTTTAATCTTCAAATACTTATAACCCACATTAACAGTACATAAAATTATTCCACAAGTTCATTTTGCAGGTCACTGAGTTCAGAACAAATAATATGAATATAATGTTGCTTCTGTCTGATGCAAAATATATACTAAAATGAACTTGCGGAAACTACGAGCGAATGCAAAATCCCTGTCAGCCTTAGATCTTCTAATTTCTACCCAGAAGGCCAGAGCTTTAATTATGGACATAATAAGCCTCACATATGTAAGAGGGTTATATACATTTTTGCGCCAGTAGAACTGAAATCACACCAAATTGCGACATAAAAACAATCATGTCAGATAAGTACAATTAAAGTACCTGAAGTGCACGTCTAAGAGGTCTCACAGGCCCCTTAGCTGCATGTGCGCCTAGCCAGGGAGTGTGGCGCCACACAAGCCGACCGTTACACCCAGCATGAACCTTACTCCCACCAAGTGCAAGCTCAATATACCACATCTCAGGTGCCATCTGCCACAGCACAAACCTGCCTGCCTCAAAGGACTTCACAGGGTTACGATTCTTAATCACCTTGTAAGCTGTCTCGAACTCTGTTGCCACCATCCTCACCTTTCCCATCACATACGAGTTTTTGATGGAGCTTAAGAACTTCTGCCCACCTGAGGCTGCGATGTATTGCTGGAGTAGGTATTGTGCAGATGAGGTCTCCTGTTTGAAGAAAAATCAAGAAAAGTTCATATCCACCCTTGAAAATGTAATATTAGAATTTAGTGTTAAGTTGTTGTTTTTTTTGGAAAGATGAACACAGCATTGAGTTATAATACATAGCACCGCCGCAAAACTACATTTTGGATTAGGAAATACATCTCAGTATTAAGTTTAGATGCATATTTTTTTTAGTTTTATTGGAAGGCAAGGAAAATCTGGTACATGCATGCATAATGTCACCTATTTATGAAAGTATAATTCATTCTAACCTGTCTTTGTTTACTATTTTTCAAAAATAAAAAACATAATTCACCTAGAAAGTGAAATGTAAAAAAAAAAAAATTTGAGAGAGAGCAGAGGATTCTGACGATGGGAGTATCTTTGACACTGAGATGAGGCAAGGGCTCGGCTGCACAAACGTGCACCGGAGCAAGTGGAGCCCCCATGACCCCAAGCAACAGCCTCAGATCGGACCTGCGGGGCCCAGCTCCGGCATTCGGCAGGGCCTGAGCACGCGCGAGATGTCCCCTGAGCCAGCTGCCCCACCCTTCCTTCTTCTGCCCTCGAGCTCTCTCGGCGAGGCCAGGATCCGGTCCCTCCATGAGTGGCGCCAGTGCTTCTCCGCCGCCGAGGAGAAGGCGAGCAGCGTGAGAAGCGCTTGCTACCTCCGTGGGCATGGATCGGCTGGACCTTCCCGGAGCCGGAGAGAGGCCCCTTGCTACCTCTTCTTTGAGCGCAGCAAAGAAGCCTTGCTTTTTCTCCGTTTATGATGGATGAGTAACAAACTAAAATTATTTGTTGCGAATCAGGAAAAAGACAGGGACGGGACGGGACGGGACGGGACGGGATGGGATGAGAAAGCCAAAAAAGGTGACAAGTGCTCTGTGCTCTGTGCTCTCTCAGTCTCAGACTCTCAGGTTACTTGCGCTTGCGGGTACCGCATGCAATCAGGTTTGGCGTGCGTTCCACTTGGCACACAATTTATTCAGATTTTTTTTCTTTTGGTTTCACTGAAAGTCTAAAACTATTTGTTTTAACTAAAAATGATAAATTTTGTGAGGTCTCATATTTTAATTTAAGCTAAAATTTACAATGCAACTATTTCCCCTTTCTAAAGAGACGGAGAAAAGAAAGTTTTGTAGAAATAATCTTTGTTTCATTCATCTTGATATTTACAGTTACACTTAGAATCTATTTATATACAATTGCTATGTCTAGCTAACTAATTCTTGCTATCTTGCTTTGATGAGTCTGTGTCTTCATTAGTATGGCCACTCGTGTGGATGGCCTTCTATTACCCTCCGTCAAACTGATGGTCGTGGTAGAACCATTAGTTTGGTACGTAGATGTTCGAATCGAGGTGTAGATAGTGGCTTAGTAAAGGGATCGGCTAACTAGTCCTTGGACCACACATAACGTAATAAGAGTTAATTGATTGGATCAAACTCTTTCGCGAATGAAATGATAGTCAATTTTGATGTTCAATATGATTAGGGTTGCCAACGAAACACGTTTTGCATGTTTTAATATTTCGTTGCACTGTGACACAACGTTAAACGCAAGTGGCCTTTTGTTGCAAGAGGGTATTTGTGTGATCGTTTCGTGCGTTTGACAACCCTAAATATGATGAGTCTGGAACAATTATTTGATTTGACTTGAGCTCACATATTTGCAATGTGCAATCGTTTGAGACATGTATATGCGTGGCCCAAATGAATTAGGAGTTGCATTTTCTTTCTATTTTCTTTGTATTTAGCGCCAAGAGGAAAGAAGTCCATAATAATAATTTTACAAAGTTCACAAGCTAGATTTTGCAAGACAAATCAGTAATGAATTTGATGCGACGATAAAACAAATCATGAAATGAGTCCGTTGCTATAAGCTTGAAATTTTATTTCAAAATTTTCATTAAACTAACAAATTATGCATAACTGACTCTCTACATAAAATGTAAGATATTAACTAAAAACAAATAAAAATTACAATGAAATAAAATACTTAGATTTAGTTTTTGACTTAACTATACATTAAATTATAGATATAAAAATATTCATTACAAGTCATTTCAGATGAAATGTGATTTAGATGTGTTTTTTGTGCAAGTATAAAGGTATAAAAAATTAGTTTATTAAAAACATGCAAGAAGCATCGTTTGGTATGCTCATCATTTCATATATTTTATTTGAGGAATATTGATTTTGTGTCTCATATTTAATTTGTATGGAAGAATATAGTAATAACAAAAATTATCTATACAAACGATTTAAATGTTTCTTCCACCTCGGACTCCAAATTTCTCAGGACCGGCTCTGACTGCAGGTGGTCTCATGCATACTGGGATGCAATGCGCAACAATTTCCAATCAAATATTTAGGACTTCTCCTCCCCATTCTCAAATTGACAAAGGCCCAATGTTACTTCCCATCCTCCACAAAATTCAAGCAAAAATGTCTGTATGAAAAGGAAATATACTATTTAAGAGCGGTCGCCTTACGTTGATTAACTCAGTGATGAACTCAATCCTACTATACTACGTGCAGGCCTTCAAATTTATTTGCTGGCTCAATAAAGAAATCGAAAAGCCAAAGATGCGTAGAACTGAGATATATTATTTAAAAGTCAATTTATGATGCCGTACTAAATCATAATTTTTATTATGAAAAATATTATCCGACTGAATCAAAATTGTTTAAATCGACCAAAAATTGCATGTTCTCGCAAAGATTGTCTATTTAAAAGTCGTGCACCTTTTCATCCCAAGTCTAATTGCATGTTGGATTCTCTCTGCCTAGCTTCTAAATTGGTGTGATTAAAACCGACTTTGACCGTACGGCAAATGTACAATTAAATTAGGTCAT
Organism: Eleocharis quinqueflora; assembly: GCA_964058865.1. Taxonomy (NCBI): domain Eukaryota; kingdom Viridiplantae; phylum Streptophyta; class Magnoliopsida; order Poales; family Cyperaceae; genus Eleocharis; species Eleocharis quinqueflora. The sequence continues at coordinate 28,690 of CAXKVX010005106.1, forward strand.
CCCGGTTGCATCTTCGTTCTACAGCTTGCAAAAAGGATTATTTTTGTGACAACAAATAATTAACAGAGTTTTTTTTTTTTTAAAAACGTAATATAATATTTATTCTTGCAATTTGTTATAATTAATTTGGTTCTACCAGTAATTTTTACATATTTTATTGTCAATTGTAAATTAATCGGAAAGTCATGTGACGCTTTTCCTTTAAACATTGTACTCCAATTATGAATTATCATTCTGACATTAATTTGTAACCAACACAATTGTAAAAGGAAAGAGTTGAAGGTACATTTCTCATTATTCAAAGTTGCAACCTACTCTGAAATTTTTCCATATCAACAAAAAATTAGAAATTGCATTTATCGATCATAATACTGAAAAATTAAGTCTGATTAATTAGCATTGTCACATCATTATATATTATATTATACATAGTTACATACTAATAAATAGTAGTACCGAAAGGACAGTGGTCGTTAATCTGCTTTTCTTTTCAGGCGCAGCTGAAAGCGTCTCATCAAATTTAATATATATATATATATATTATTTGCTGATGGTACTAATGAAAGCAATTATCCAGCCTGTTCCAACCTTTTATATCTGATTACAAGTTACAACGCAAAACAGTTGTTTTCTTTCTGATATCAAATGGCTTCATAAATTATCATGCATGTACACGTTCATAGAGATGATTAGGTTTTTGGGTGATGCTAACAATTTCTTAATCATCTCTCTTTCGCATTTCTCATCAGAAGATAAAAACAATTAATGCTCTATTATGTTCACTCTATTTTATTTAAATTTGCAACAAAACTATTGTGTTTGTCGTGTCGCTTTCAAATCTTTATATTAATGCAAATCTGTATTTTATTGCTGCAAGTCTTTGTATTAAAAATTTTGCAACAGTTTTTCAGCAAATTAAAATATAGAGACTTGCATGCACCTATATATAAACTTCATTGTTCTAATATAAAGACTTGTGATTTTTGCATCAATTATGCTGCAGGTCTTTAGAAAATTTGCACCAATTTTATTGCAAATTTAAATATAAAGACTTTACACCTAAATATAAAGACATGCAAGAGTGCAGACAGATCATAGCAAACTGGAGTGGACAAAACAAAATATTAATTATTTTTGTCTTCTAATGAGAGACATATAAGGAAGCGTGTAGGAGGCACTATATTTACTCTAGATTTTATTTCAACTAATATTTTTCAATCCGTATATAATTAGCTTAAAAATAAACTTGTCAAGTGCTTGCTTTCTTTCTCCATGAAATTACAATCTAATAACTGTTGTCTTATCCGCACTTAATGCAAAGGTTAATAATAAATAACTTTTGTCTTAGTCGAATTTAATTTTTTCTCTGCGGCAAAATACATTTGCAAACGACTTCACACAATTCAACAATCCCTTAGATAGTAATGTCAACGATTTTCACACAATTCAACAATCTCTTAGATAATAACGTTTGCATAACCGTTGCCAAAAAATATTTTCTAACCGTTAGTATATTCATTTTCTGTGGCAGTAAATTAAAATACAACCGCTATATAACTACATTCAAACTTCGCACGTTCACCTCCTATAAACTTTGCATGTTCACGGCTTACGCACATGATCTCTTAGCTATTACAAGTATGTAGTGTTGACCAAACAGGCGGGTATGAACACGAGTTGGACGGCTCACGGATAGCCCGGGTACGAGTTGCACTATTGGAACGTGTTAAGTGAGATGGATTAGGATGGGTTGAATTTGGAGTAATGACCCAAACCCGCCCATTGACCCGTCGGGTTGGACGGGATGGTTTGGATCGAGCGAGTACGGGCGGGTCACGGGTTTATTATTTCAATATATCAAAAAAATTAAAATAACCCAAAAAATTCACAAAATTCCAAAAAAAAATGGGGTGGGTTGGGACCGGTTGAGGCAGGTTGGGGAAGTTGGGGGCGGGTTGGGACGGGTTGGGGCGGGTTGGGACGTGTTGAGGTGGGTTGGGGGCGGGTTGGGACGTGTTGGAGCGGGTTGGGGAGGGTTACGGACGGGTTGGAACAGGTTGGAACGGGTTGGTGAGGGTTGGTGCGAGTTGGGGCGGGTTACAGACGGGTTGGTGCAGGTTGGGGCTATTGGATCAAACTTTCCCAAGTTTATTGATTTGCAAAACCAATTGAATTTAACCATTTCTTGTGTATTAAGATTAATTGTAGGGGCATTCAAGCAAAATAACACAAGAAATGATCAAGGATGACCCAAAAACAAGTTTAGAAGATCAAAAATCAAGATGAAGACTTGCTTATGTTAATTAGATCTTAGTTCTATTTGAATTTGAGTATAAAAGAGGAGGGAAATCCAAACCAAGCAGTGTATAACATTATAACGCTATATCTGGCGTTATAACGCGAGATATCATCTCGTATGCTAAACTCATGTGATACTGTTTTTTATTTGCTTTCTTTTTAATGGAAGTTGGCACCTCATTTTGAGGTAGCTATTTTGTCAAAAAAAATAATGTTAGATGTCCAAAATGGTAATTTCTGACCCAACCCTAAACCAATGTGACATAGCGTTATAACGCTATATCTAGTGTTATAATGCCAGAAAGCTGAAATGTTCAAAATGGATTTTAAAATAAAAATTGAATAAATAAAATTTCAAAACATCAAGAATATGTCTTAAATATAACTTAAGTTCAGAAATATAAACTTTATATGATCAAAAACATCATTTGGATTAGTAAAAAAATAATTTACACTAATTTCCAGAGAACTTGGCATTATAACGCCAAGTCTGGCGTTATAACACCAGAGTGAACAAAAACCAAAATTTGGCTAAGTACAAGAATTTTGGTGCATCAAAATGGGATAGCGTTATAACGCTATATTTAGAGTTATAACGCTAGACAAGTTTTCCAATGGTCAAATGTACTGTTCTGACACAAGATAACGTTATAACGCTATGTTTTGTACATAGTTTAGCATTATAACGCAATGCGAAAGCTGTACGATCAAAATCCAACGGTCACATTATTTGTCCTGACCCACGATACTATTATAACGCTATGATTAACACATGAAATAACATTATAACGCTATCTGACGCAAGAATTCTTTTGGCCATGGCTGAATTCTATATAAACCTTTCTTCTCCAAACTATTATGATGTTGGTTCCATTAACTCAAAACTATTATGATGTTGGTTCCATTAACTCAAAACATTTTTGTCCACCATTGTTGAGCTTAGTTCTAATTCCTAAATCCTTGCTCTTATTCTCCAAATCTAATTGAGCTAATCTAATCTAGGGGTTATTGAGAGTGTATTTGTTTGAGTGATTATCTTTGATTCTCTCCCAACTAGAAATTGTCAATTCTTGTGAGTGTGTGTGTAATCTTGAGCTCCACATGTGTGTGTAAGAGAGCTTAAGATAGTCGGCTCGATTCTTCATCAGCATGTGTAAGCGAGATAGAGTCTGACGACGAATTAGGGTTGGCAGCTCCACCGGTGTGTGTAAGGGAGCTCCAATTTCGAAGTTGTACGCTAAGCAAGCGAATTTTTGTTTAGTGGAACGGACCGAACTTGTTACCGCAAGAAGCGGGGGCGCCAGGGACCCGAAGACGTAGGCGAGGCCTTTAGTGCAAGCTGAACTCCGTCAACATGCTATTGAGCCATTTTCTCTTCTCTTATCTCTATTTATATTTACTCAATTCAATTAGTTTAATTGCTTCATTTTTTGTGAATTGAATTGAGTTGTGATTGAATTGCTTGATTCGAAAATTAATTAGAATTGCTTGTTGAAGTGCTCAAAATAATTGTTTGTCATAACTTGTGAAATTTTCAATTAGATCCCTTTTTTGTTGAACGGATTAAAATTAGTTAAGCACCCAGGCGGCTAGTCCCGTAGGTTCTACAGGGGCGGGTTACGGGGCACGAGTACAGGCTGGGAGGGTTGGAGACGAGTTAAGAAGGGACGAGTTATCACGAGTGAAATTAGAAGGGCAACCCAAACTCATATGAAACCCGTCCTTAGAAAGGATACGGACAAGCACGGGTTGAGTCCACAGGAGGATTTGGGCGGACGACAAGAGTGGGCAAGCGCGGGTACGAATTGGATTGATCCGTACGAATTTTGTCACAACAAGAATGAAACATTTCTTTTCAATGTACTCAACAACTACCAAAGCATGTGTACCTTTGCTGATAGTAATAGTAACAGCACAGTAGCTCATTGTTGATTCAGACCGTTAATTTTTTGTAGCGAGATATTGTGATACATCTGATTCGGGTCCGGGTCCGAAAGGGGTAGGTTTATAATAAAATGAAACGTAGGTACACTACAGAGTATGTTGTGTTTGTGTGTGGGAAAGTGCACGAGAGTGTGCGTGTGAGTGCGACAAATTGAGTCAAATATCTAGCCGTTGATTGCGGATTCAAGGATGCCATTGCCAGGTCATTTCAATGGTTGAAGTTTTAAGAGGTATTAAGAGTTAACACAAAGGAGCAAAGGAGGACCTCATGTGACGTCACTTTCGAGCATCTCACTCATTGTAGAACTAGAACAATTTACGATTTATACGATTTTCATGTATCGACAACATAGGTCGTACAACGTTATCGTTTTTTATTTATCTGTTTCCAGGCAGCCAGCCGGGATTCTTGGATCTATATATATGCACCTAGATTAGGTAGGCGACTGTGTTAAAAATCAACTATCAAGTATCAACTGTTTAAACTAAAAAAACTTATTATTTGACATCGTTTTGATAGCATCTTTGAAACAGCACTAAATAATATACTATTTCGGATCGAGGTGGCGACAGATCGGATTAGTTTGATTATTTATAATAGTTGGATTGGAATCGGATCGGGTGAGGTTGTCATGTGTCGACAATTTTCGAGTCATGAGTCGGGTCAGGCGAGGTCAGATCGGGTTTCGGGTCGGATCGGGTCGCGTCGATCTTTTTCAGGTGACGAGTCGGGTTGGGCGAGACTGGGTCGGATTTCTGGTCAGGCTGCATCGACAACTTTCGGGTCTTGGGTCAGGTTGGGTTCGGGTCGGGTTGCGTTATTGAATTGTGTTAGCAAATCTTGACTTTCTCTGATGTTAATTTGTTAGTAAAATTAGATTATGATGTGGGCAAGATATGATTAGATCAATTTATAGGTTGTATCATGTCAAGTCGGGTAGGGTCGGGTCGAGTTCGGGTCGGGTTCGAGTCAGGTTCAGGTCCTCATGGGTCGCTCCATCTCGGGTTACGAGTCATCTCGGGTGGGGGTAGGGTCTTCATGTGTCGCGCCATCTCGAGTTACAGGTCGTCTCAGATCGGGTCGGGTCTGTAGAACCTAGGGGCTAGGTACTTAATTATATTTCTATCGGTTCACCCAAATAGGGACCTAAATTGGAAATTTCACAAACTATGGCAATCAATTCACTTTATGCAATTCAACAAGCAATTCTAATTAATTATCTAATTAAGCAATCAAGCACAACTCAATTCAATTCACAAACAATTCAAGCAATTTAAACTAATTGAATTGAGATAAATGTAAATAGAGAAAAGGGAAGAGAAAAGCTCAATCGTGTGTTGATGGAGTTCGGCTTGCACGAATGCCTCGCCTACGTCTCCGGGTCCCCGGCTCCCCCGCTTCTTGCGGTAACAAGCCCGGTTCGCTCCACTAAACAAAAACTCGCTTGCTTAGCGTACAACTTCGAAATTGGGGCTCTCTTACACACACCGGTGGAGCCGCCAACCTTATCCCAACGCCGAACTCTATCTCGCTTACACACATCGGTGGAGAATCGAGCCGACTTCCTTGAACTCACTTACACACTCCGGTGGAGCTCAAGGCAACACACACACACTCACAATTTGACGATTTCTAAATGGAAGATTTAACAATACAATCACTCAAACCACTAAACTCTCTATAATCCCTAGATTAGATTTAGCTAATTAAACTTGGGATAAAGAGCAAGGATTTGGCTATTTAGAACTAAGCTCAACAATGGAAGAATAGGTTTTGATTTTGATAGAACAACTGACTCAATTGTTGATGGAGAAGGATTTATATAGGGCTCAATGCTAACCAAAAGCACCTTGGCGCCAGATAGTGTTATAACGCTATCTTGTATAGAAAAGATAGCGTTATAACGCTTCTTGAATATGGACAAAAATTATGACCGTTGGAACCAGTTTTATGGTAGCGTTATAATGCTAAGTTATGTACAAAATATAGCGTTATAACGCTATCTAGTGCCAGGACAAGAAATTTGACGGTTGGAATTTGTCTGGCGTTATAACGCCAAAGTTAGCGTTATAACGCTATGTCAAATTCCTACATAAATTTCAGTACTTAGCCAGTTTTTGGCACCTTAACTTACCTTGGCGTTATAACGCTAAATATAGCGTTATAACGGTAACCTCTCTGGAACTTTGTGTGAATGATTTTGCAACTAATTAAATGAGGTTTTTGATCAAATAATTTTATATTCTCAAACTTAAAATATATCTAAGATATATTCTTAATGTTTTAAAATTTTATTGATTCAATTTCTATTTTAAAATTCAGTTTGAACATTTCAGCAATTTAGCATTATTACGCCAAATACAGTGTTGTAACGCTATCTCAGTTTGAAGTAGGGTTTGGCCAGAATTACCATATTGGACATCTAGCGTTATGACGCTATACACTGTTTGGTATGGATTTCCTTGCTCTTTTCAGTCCCAAATTTAAAGAGACTAAAATCTAAAAAACCTAATTAAGCATGTGTTCATTTTGATCTTGATCTTCATGCTTGATTGTCTTCATCTTCAAATAATCATAACTTTTGACTCGTAAATCCGATTTCAGCGTTCTTCGTGGCTCGCCCGTACTGGATCACTTTTAGGCCCATCGAAGATTGTTTGAAGCCTCAAAACTCCTCTTGAAGATTTCCTACAAGATTTCTCAAAAGACAAAGCTTTGTAAAAATTAAGATCGTTTTGCAAATCAACAAATACAAGAGCTTGTTTGAGCCAACAATCTCCCCCTTTTGTTGATTTGCAAAACAACAAACATATGTGCCTAAATAATTTTGTATTTAATCTTAATATGGCACATATGATTTCTCCCCATTTTTGGAAATCAAACAAAAGGTGCATTTTTAAGATTTTCAAATGAAAACATAGCTCCCCCTCAATTTGATAATTCTCCCTCAATTTGATGCACAATTATAATTTAGCAACAAAGCTCTCCCTCAATTTGTGTATTTCATAACAATCACATTCAACCCTAAATGAGGATTTTCTAAAAGTTTTGCGGAAGCGTATTTTAGAATTAGGGCTTACAATTATTTGTTTGAGTTTTATTGTGCACAATTCATCAAAATTTTGCTCCCCCTAAATATATGGCAATTTGTATAAGGGGGGTTTGATTCACAAATTTTCTAAATTTGCCCTTTAGGCACCCAAGCAACCCTTGATTGGTTGCTTTCCTTCCTATGGGCGCACTCCAACGAAATATGCCCATGCTTGCAACAAAAGTTGCATATGACACTAGTTGGAGGATTACTGTTTGCATTTAACGTGTTGGCCTTTACAAACCTAGTTCGGTAATCATTTCTCAATTGTTGTGCCTTGTTATTTGATTGGTACACAAAATTGAAGTTTAAATTTGGCACAACCTTTGGTTGAGACATAATTTTTTATTTTTGATTGTGTCTCACGCCATATTGAGCAATTGTATGGCGTTTTAGTTCATATGCCCAACCGTTTGGACCATAAAGGGTTAAAATACCTAGGTATCGGTTTGGGTTTGGTATGGCTTTCATTGTTGAATCGGTACCTAAATGCATGATTTGGTACATTGCCCTTCTTTGGGACATTTGCATTTTTGCCGTTGGTTTTTCTCTCATTTTTAGGGCCTTTGGGTTTTTTGGATGACAATTGAGAAAATGAACCCTTTTCAAATCCCACCCTTTTTGTCATGGGGTTTTTGTCCCTCAAATATTTTGCTCAAATCCAACTTATTTTTGCCTAAAGCACAAGAAGACTTCAAGGCTTTATTTTCAATTTCAAGTTTGGTTACTTTGGACTCAAGCTCAAGAATTTTGTTATTTAACCCCCCCAATTATGCAATCTTTTCTAATGAGGGTTGGTTTGATTCAATGAGGAGTTTGTTCAATTTAGCAATTTCAATTTTCAATAACTCCTCATTTGACACCTTACTTGTGTCATCACAATCATCATCTGATTCACAAATCAACAAATACAAGAGCTTGTTTGAGCCAATAGGGTCAGGCTTAGGTCGCTCATGTGTCGCTTCGTCTCGGGTTAGAGATCATCTTAGGTCGGGTCGGGTCGGGTTCGAGCACTTTGACTTTATCAAAATATTGAGTCGGGCGGGTTTCTCGGGTCGTGTCGGGTTCTTCCACCTCCAATTTCGGGTCCATATCTGTTGCTCTTAATGATAAAAGAGCAAGATTCTTCTCTCTTATTCATCTTAGTCATTTAAATACAACCAGCGCTTCAGATTTTGAAGTTCTCGTTTATAAATTATAAGTGATAATTTAATTGTCCATTTGCCCATAAACGAAATCTTTTTCTCGCAGCTTTTTTGCGCACCCTGCGCATGTTAATCTGGATTGTTGGATTGAAGATCAACTCCCTCTTGAATCAAGTCAGTGGCAGTCGAGTGTCGATCTTTAATTTGCCGGTCTTGATTAACTATGTGCAAAGTGAGCACAAAAAACTATGCGTGAAGGATACAGTTCCATCTGCCCAACTCTCAAAGTTCTACTAACTTGTTTGTTATTTATCTCTATCTCTGTTATATACTAAAAAATTTGGATGTTCAGATTCGACGACGATCAAAATTAATTTAATCAAATTTCAGAATAAATATTAATCATAGATTATCATATCACAATCGAGCGATGGGCAAAATTTAATCTTACTAATTTCGCTTTCAACATATTTGAGTGATGTAATCTTCCCACGGATAATCCTCTATATTATTCAATTATAAGAAAAATAATTTAATGTCAATAAATTTTTATTGTTGTAGGCTTGATTTACATTAAATGTAGTTTTATTATTGTCCTTTGTTACTATAATACTTATATTCACTAATAACTAGTGTGTGTATAATGTAAACACCACTTTTAAGCAATTAATGCATAATAGTGTAATGTTTTTTTTTTGAAATATGATTGTATTAAAAAAGGAAGCGACTAATTGTCCCCCCTTATAAGCCCCCCTTACACGCCTCCCATATAGGACAAATGTAGTAGTCTTTATATACTGAATGTAAGTTATTTGTACTCAAATGTAGTAGTCTTTATACTATTGGACTGGATTCATTATAATAAATATTGAGTGTCAAGTTTTCATTTCTCAAGACATGTAGTATTTATTTGTAATTTCCTTGTTAATTATATACTGCAATGAATATTGTATCATCGAAGTCTTTATAATTAACATTCGAAATCTTTATACTTTTGGCAGTCTTCATTTCTCAGGGAATGTACACATAATACTTTATTTGACAGTCTCCATTTTAACATGGAAGTCTTTATATTAAATGTTACAAGTCTTTATACTGTATCACGTAACTGTTTTGTCACGTAGCGGGGGATGCGAGAGGGGGACAGAAAGTGGGGGATGATATATGAGTTCATGCACACTTAACAAAGCAAGATTATCTTAGCAGAATGGTCACTCATACATACTTAACAAAGCAACTTTCTATGCTACAAAGGATTCACCCTCAAGAATTCTAGATAAAAGCTATGCATCTTATTTCATTTTGAATTTTGTAGATGAATCTTTAGAGAAAATCCTTAATTCTAATATAGTATAAGAAATATAGAATACTCTTGAAACTACTTTTAGAAAAAATCTTTGTTCTAACGAGTGGGTTTCTAGTATAGATAATCACAAAGTTGATTCTACAATTAGTCTACAAGAGAAGAACATCACCATGGATCAAGAGCAAGTTGATGAAGAAAGAGCAAAGGATAAAGTGAGTGATGAATTAGTAGAAAAAATCTTTTCCAAAATGAATGATGAGTATCTAGATGAAAGGGGAATTACAATCACATCTTCTTACGATTATCTAGAAGAGGTACATTTAAATTCTTATAGTTTAGGGTCTAAGTCTATGTCCAAGAATAGAAAGTTCTTGTATGATGACCAAGCATTTTCTAGTGAATATGAACTAAGAGTTACATATGATAAAGCAAAAATGTGTTTGGATAAAAAGAAGAAATTAGTGAATTGTTGAAGTGAATTTGCGATTTAGAATCAAAGTTAAATCTTCTTGAGACTAAAAACAAAGTTGAGTCTATTCAAAATTTGAAACACCTTATGCTAAAGCTTGTACATCTACATCTACTATTCGTAAAAGAGAATCATGTAAATCAAAATGTGCTCATCATGCATTTAGATATGATAAGAGGCTCTCACACAATAAATTAGACAAAGGGAAGAGTAATTGCATCTTTGGAGATTATTCAAAAGAAAGTAGAAATTATTAAGCCCAAGACAATTCAAAAGTTTAATAGACATAAACTTACGACCAATACAATTAAAAAGGTATCATTTTAAAAAGCCTAGGATTTTGAAAGATAAAGAATATTATCACAAACATTATGAGTACAAACATAGAACAAATTGCTCTTGCACTAGAATATCTTGGATATCTAGTATCTCAAACATCACATGTCATCATTGTAGTCATAAAGTTCATATTGCATTTGAATGTCCTTTTAAGAAAAATAACTTAAGGAACTTTATGTTTGAGTTTCTAAAACTCTAAAACCAAATTAGACCTTTCATGAGTATCTCAAGAGTAAAACTTTAAAGTCAATTTAAAAAAAAAAAAATCAATAGTTACATATCTTTTCAATACTTAGGTATGCTTGACTTCATCATACAAGGAGTTTTCTTGGATAATAGACAGTGGTTGCTCACACCACATTACAGATAATAGATATGTCTTTAAAAGTCTTAACCATATGATGGAGGCCAAGTGATTTTCGGAAGCAATGAACGAAAAAGTAAAATCATTGGAATCTGGTTCATTGGCAACAAGCACCTAACTATTGATGAGGTTTATCTTGTTAACAAGTTGAATTTTAACTTACTAAGTGTAGGAAAATTGTGTGATTTCGATTTTAACCTTAGTTTTAATGACCAAGAGTGTTCTCTCCATTATACCAAGACAAATGAGTTAGTCTATACCGGTAAAATAGCCAAGAATATTTATTATATTCATATTAATCACTTTACTATCGGTGAACTTTGTCTAAATGCTACAAGTTCTGATTCATGATTGTGGCATCGTAGGTTGGGTATACATCATTTAACTCACTTAAGAAGCTTGTTAATCTTGAATTAGTTAGAGGTTTGCCCATTTCTAAAATGAATGTTGATGAAATTTATGATGCTTGTATAAGGGCAAACTTACCAAAACTTATTTCAAGCCAAATGATCATATCTCTATCAAAAGACCATTAGAACTAATACACATGGATTTGTTTGGACCAATTAACATACCAAGTTTGGCAAGAAAAATATATGTTTTTGTCATTTTAGATGATTTTAGTAGGTACACTTGCGTCAACTTCTTGAGATACAAGGAAGAGGTTTGTGAGTATTTCATTGACTTTTGTTCACAAGTTGAGAACCAAAGAGCGCCAAAATAGTCACCATTCGTAGTGATCATAGTAGTTAATTTGAAAACTCTAGGATATATGATTTTTGTACTAAGAATGATTATCGACATGAATTCTCCGCACCTAGAACACCTAAACAAAATGAAGTAGTAGAACGTAAAAATAAAAACTTGTAAGAACTTGCATGAACTTGCAAGATCAATGCTCAAAGAGTCCATGACACCTAAATTTCTTTAGGCCGAAGCCGTTAATACCGCATGTAAAATAATAAACCGAGTTTATATTAGGCCCTTGACCAACAAAAACCCTTATGAAATCTTGAAAGGTTATAAGCCAAATATTTCTTACTTTAGGGTGTTTGGATCAAAATGCTTTGTACTTGATCAATCCCTAGGATAAGGTATGTTTGATTCAAAGTCATTGGAAGGAATTTTTGTAGGATACTCATCTACGAGTAGAGCTTATAGGGTATAATTACTCCATTCTAAAACCATTGTTGAGTTTATTCAAGTTAAATTTGATGAAAGTACCACTAATATCGGAAAAAAGAACAAGGATATTGTAGGTACAATCAACTCGCTTGAAGATGGTAGTCTTATGCAAGAAGATATGACAAATAACGCGACTCGTTCTAAACCTCGCGATTAGCTCGAGAACTTGTAGTTGTTGATGATTAAGATCAAGCACTTTAATCTTCTTAAAGATGAAAGGTAAGGTCTTGCTAAAACTCTGATCCTATGGCTGCAAAAGAACTTTTCAACCGGCCTTAACAGAAAGGGAAGATTAGGAATTGCTGGCCTTGAATAGTAAACTCATGGTGAAGAAATTGAGGGGGAGGGGGGCACAATGCATTGAATGAAGAATCACCAAGAGAACTAGATGATGATAGAAGGGAAAGAAACATGCAAAGTGAAAAATCACAAGAGCAAGTAGTCTCATCAAGCAACACCGAGTATCAAATATCCGAAGTTTCTAAAGGTTAATTTTCATCCTTTAGATAATATCATAGGAGATCCTAGAATTGGAGTTACAGCTCGTTTTAGGTTACATCATATGGTTTCTCATTGTACTTTTGTGTTACAACTTGAGCCCACACATTTTAAGAAGGCTAATCAAGATCCAAATTAGATTCTTGCTATGCAAGAAAAACTTATCCAATTTGAACGTAACAAGATATGTACATTGTTAACAAAACCTCCAAACCGAACCATAATAGAAACCAAGTGGAATTATAGAAACAAAAAGGATGAATTTGAAAATATTGTTAGAAACAAAGCACGACTTGTTGCAAAAGAATATACACAACAAGAGGGAGTTGATTATGATGAGACCTTTGCACCCATAGCACGATTAGAGTCTATTAGAATGCTTCTTGCTTATGCATCTCACAAGAAGTTTGTATTATATAAAATGGATGTTAAAAGTGCATTTTTGAATGAGTTTATAAATGAAGAAGTATATGTTTTCCAACCTAAAGCATTTGAGCACCTTCATTCACCAATCATGTTTATAGGCTACATAAGGCTTTGTATGGTTTAAAGAAGATCCTAGAACTTGGTACTCTAGGCTAAGTACATTCCTAATTGATAATGATTTCAATAGAGGTTTGAAAGACATAACCCGTTTCACAAAAAGAAATGTCAAGGATATTCTTTTAGTTCAAATATATGTTGATGACATTATCTTTGGGTCTACTAACTCTCTTCTTGCGAAGGATTTTTCTAATCTTATGAGTAAGGAATTTGAGATGTCCATGATGAAAGAATTCACCTTCTTTCTTGGACTACAAATCAAGCAAAGTGAAGAAGGGATCTTCATCAACCAATCCAAGTATGCAAAAGAATTAGTCAAACGCTTTGGTATAGAAGAAAGCAAGCAAATGAAAACTCCCATGGCAACCAACCTTCGTCTTGGAGTTGATAAATGTGGAAAACCAGTAGATATCTCACTCTATCGAGCAATCATCAGAAGCCTTCTTTACTTAACCGCAAGTAGACCCGACATCATGTTTGTTGTATGTCTTTGCGCACGATTCCAAGCATCTCCAAAAGAATCACATATGGTAGCCGTTAAGAGGATCCTACGATATGTCAAAAGTACAATTAACTTGGAAATATGGTATGGTAGAACCACCAAACTTGACTTAATAGGATACATCGATGCAGACTTCGATCACCTGTGACCGAGTAGATAGGAAGAATACTAGCGAAACTTGCCAATTCTTAGGTGAGTCTTTAGTATCCACGACCGAAGCGGAGTATATAGCCGTCGGTAGTTGTTGCACCCAAATTCTATGGATTATGATTTGAATTTCACCAAGGTACCAATTATGTGTGATAATACTAGCATCATTATGATGTCTAAGAACCCGAATTGCTCATGATAAAACCAAGCATATAGATAGTAGGCACTAATTCTTAAAGACCATGTGGAAAATGGTAGTATATAACTTGTTTATATTGACACTAAAAACTAAATTACGGATATTTTCACAAAACCTCTTGATGTTAACTAACATATTGAGCTAAGATTTAAATTGAGAATGATTGAGATAGCAAATGAAAATTACTCTTGATGTTCATTTCTCTCATTGCTCTATTATATTATTATGCCTTCTCATCCCCTATGCTTAAATGGTAAATCATATGACTTGTGTTATATTTGCACATATTATTACATTAAGGGGAAGTAAATTGCTTGACTTGTATAATTGTAAATGTGCTAAAATTCAGAGAGAGTAAATTTGTTTGAGCCTTTTGCCTTAATTTGCAAAAAAGGAGAAAATGAAAGATGTGCATCATTTGATATGCACATCTCAATTGGTTTTGTAAATTGCCAAAAGGAGGAAGTTTGTTGGATTAAACTCATCAACTCATCTTATGTTTGATAATTTGCAAAACACATAAAGTACTAACCTTACACATCAAGTTTTGGTGAAGATGCACGTTAAAACAGATACAAACCAATGTCAAACATGCTCTGGAGAAGTCAAGACACGGCCAAGCATCAAGAAAAGACTTCAAGACACAAGACAGAGCACATCATTACCATAACACTAGCTGACAGACCCTTTTACCGATGGCCTAAGTGCGACTTTGCAATAACTTCCTGAATAGTAGCAGGGACATGTTAGCCGATTAACACCCTAATGGTCAATCGACTTTCCGAATATATAGACAACGCACCATTTGGGAACTATCCGAATAAGATTATCAACCGGCCTTATGAAGTGGTTACGAGTAGTCATGACACACTCTCTCCACTAAAATAGCATGAACAGACATATCCTCACTAAAATAGTCCATAAGTGGTTATCTCAGAAACCACCATCCTGAACCCTATATAAAAGTGGGTAAAACAAAGAAGAGATAATCTTCTATCTCATACCATCACAAATACATAAATCTCATCTCTCCCATGAGAGAAAGAGAACACCATCATTCTGAATCGCCATGAGAGCATACCACGACACAATTATCTATACGATACGAACAAACGATAGTTAGATCGTATCAGCGACCGTGGAGACAAACCTCTACACAGAAGGTAGGCAATGGCATCCGACAGATATTTCTCTCCACTCCATCACAATGGATCGATATTCTAAGGCATTCAGTTTCAAAATCGGTTCTCTCTCGCAAGACTCGTATGAAACACTCGCCTTCCTTTCTGACATGATGAATAAGAGGTCAATATTGGTTTATGTGCGATATACTTAATTATTGGAAATGATATCTATGCATGGCGCCAGGTACAACCTAATCATTTTTCAATTTTTATGATATAACATCAGACACAACTTTACCATTACAATTCGCATATGTCCAAATTAAAGTACAACAAAGTTCAAAATCATTAAAGTTTGAATCCAAAAAGGTTAGAATGAGAACAAAAATCTTTCCAGTAAAATAATACAACTATAAAAGTCAATATCGCTTTCTTTCAATCTCATCATGATAGCCCAACAGATGACTTGTATTGTTCATTCGATTGTTATTATTCATTTGGTTGTGACTGGAATTCTGATTATTCCAATCCAGATGGAGCACTTTTATTACATAAATATGGGTAAAATTGCAGTCAATTCCAGGACAGGATGAAAGAAACCAATAGATAGCATTTCAGTATGTTCTGTTCTGATACATCCTGCTCGATTTTGGAACATCAATATAGGAAATATTAGGACCAGTGAACCATAATTTATGGCACGGCAGGCGGTTGCACTTGTTATAACCATACATTTCACTCATCAGATATACATAAAAAAAAAAAAATATTGTAAACAACATAGTCCCTTAATTTCCAAATACTACATATGACCCACTAGAGCCACTCACAAAGAAAACTGTCAAGTTCTTATGCTTTCAGAATTAACATATCTTCACAAAAAATATCTCACGAAGAGTCAAATATGTCAGATGAGCAGTTATGAAAAGGGAGAGATATAAGCATTCCAACCTATTTATTTTTAGTAAAACTGGCTTATTATTTTTAAATACTTCGAAAATAAAATCACACGATGCGATACCTAGGTACTATTATTGTATTTCTGAATCCTTTTCGGATAACCGCCAGTGATTCCTAATACAATTATTTCAAGCATACAAGATTATTACCTAGTTCATATATTTAGTTACATGCAATTTTATACTTGCGCCTCAAAAAAAATTATATGGGCTACTCACAGAAAAGAACTATGAAGACTGCCATTAACAATTATTATATGATAAAAGTGCATTCAGACATTATGAAGATTCGAAGATTCGCAAAAGAGTAAGTTCTCCGAATCATTCTCGATACGAGATGAGACTCAAAACAAAGAAACTCAATGATGAGGGGTGAGACTCACAAAGAAATTCAATGATGCAGGGTGAGATCCGACAAAGAAAATGATGCGGGGTGAGACTTGAAAAATAAACCCGACTATACGGAGTGAGACCCGAATAAAAAAACTCAACTATACGGAGTGAGACTCGAACAAAGAAACTCAAATGGACAAGACCTGAATCACGCCTAATGTAATTGCTTCCAAACCGAGTAAGGTTCAAAATCAATTTACTAAGAAATCTCACGGGGTGGAACCCGAATTATAAGAAAACCCACGAGATTCTTGAATAAACATTAAATGATATTTTTAGTGGGTTTTAATTTAGAAGTTAGTGGAAGATAAAAGATCAATAGTTTTTTTAAGTTGAAAGGCCAAGATGTGATATAGGAGATAGTGGAGTTTTATGACCATAATTAGATTTTATTATTTTTCAATTTTAGAAGAACATGCTAATGCCTATAAATAGATTGTCTTTCTATTGTAAGAATACAACTCAAAAGAGAAATATAAAAATTAAATAGTTCAAGTGAGTTCTATTAGAGAGAGTTGAAAAGCACTTGGAAATAATATAGTAGTTGTGGGTTAATTCAGTCTTCAATTTGGTATCAGAGCCAATGGCGAATGTGACGGGTCAAATGCAGCTACCACGACTAACGAAGGCGAACTACGAGAATTAGAGCATTCAAATGAAAGCTCTTCTCGGATCTCAAGATGCATGGGAGGTGGTCGAAAAAGGTTTCAAAGAACCAACAAATACCACGGGATATACGGCGGTTCAAAACAAGGCGTTGAAAGAGGCGCGATCGAAGGATAAGGCGGCACTATACATGTTGTTCCGTGCCGTTGACGAGTCGGGCTTTGAGAAGATTGCCGGTGCAACTACTTCAAAAGAAGCGTGGGACATTTTAAGAAAAGTGTTCAAAGGAGCCGACCGAGTAAAGCAAGTGCGTCTCCAAACTCTTCGTGGTGAGTTGGAGAGCATGAAGATGAAGGAGTCAGAAAGTGTATCTGACTACATCACGCGTGTACAAGTCGTGGTGAATCAACTCATTCGTAATGACGAAGCGTTAACCGATGCGCGATTTGTGGAGAAGATTTTGAGATCATTAACCGACAATTTTGAGAATATTGTGTGCGCGATAGAAGAGTCAAAGGACCTTGCGATGCTCACAGTCGATGCTGGTTCTCTCGAGGCACACGAGCAACGTAAGAAGAAGAAGGAGGATGAGACACTCGAGCAAGCACTTCAAACCAAGGCGTCAATCAAAGACGAAAATGTACTCTATTCTCAAAACTTTTGAGGTAGAGGACGTGGTAGTAGAGGTCGAGGAAAGGGTCCCGGTGGTAGAGGTCGCGGTCAAGAAGGGTATTATGAGGAGAATGGGCAATCAAGCCAACAAAATTGGCGTGGAAGAGGACGCGATCGTGGGAGAGGCGGCCGATCAAATTATTCCAACATCGAGTGCTACAAATGTCACAAATATGGTCACTATGTGAAGGATTGCAACTCTGACAAGTGTTACAATTGTGGCAAGGTGGGGCATTTCGCGAAAGAATGTCGAGTCGAGAAAAAGGTGGAAAAGACAACCAATCTAGCCACGGAAGATGAGGTGAAAGAAGGTTTACTCTTGATGGCTCACAACGAAGTCAACACCGACAACAACACAGTGTGGTACCTCGACTCGGGTGCAAGCAACCACATGTGCGGGAACAAACAATTGTTCAAAGAGATGCGAAAAGTTGAAGATGGACACGTATCTTTTGGAGATGCGTCGAAGGTCGAGGTCAAAGGCCAAGGTACGGTTTGTTACTTACAAAAGGATGGCTTGATAGGGTCAATCCAAAATGTGTATTACGTACCAGACCTCAAGACCAACATTTTGAGTATGGGGCAACTCATGGAGAAAGGTTACTCGGTACTTATGAAAGATCAGATACTACACTTGAAAGATAAGCAAGGGCGCTTAGTTGCTAGAGTCGAGATGGGGAGGAATCGGATGTACAAACTCAATTTGAGAAGCGTGCAAGAAAAATGTTTACGAGTCAACGTAGAAGACAAGGCGTCGCTGTGGCATCTCCGGTTTGGTCACCTACATCATGGTGGTCTAAAAGAGTTAGCAAAGAAGAACATGGTGCATGGACTACCCGACATGGACTACGAGAGAAAATTTTGTGAAGAATGTGTGCTTGGCAAGCAAGCAAGAGTCTCGTTTCAAAAGAAGGCAGAATATCGAGCTAAGCAACCTCTCGAGTTGATTCATACCGACATATGTGGACTAATTACCCTCGAATCTTTCAGCGGTAAAAGGTATTTCATTTCCTTTATCGATGATTTCTCATGAAAAACTTGGGTTTATTTTCTGAAAGAAAAATTCGAGGCATTCGAGGTGTTTAAAAAGTTCAAATGATGGTGGAGAAGGCGACTGGTAGACACATCAAAGTTGTACGATCCGATAGAGGTGGCGAGTATACTTCGACGGCTTTCATGGAGTATTACGAGGAGCAAGGCATAAGGCGATTTCTAACCGCACCGTACACTCCTCAACAAAACGGTGTGGTCGAGAGGAAGAACCAGACCATTCTCGACATGGTTCGGTCAATGCTTAAGAGCAAAAGGATGCCAAAGGAATTTTGGGCGGAAGTCGTGCAATGTTCCATCTATGTGCAAAATCGATGTCCACATGCGAAGTTGGATGATCAAACACCACAAGAGGCATGGAGCGGACAAAAGCCGACAGTTTCTCATCTCAAAGTGGTCGGTAGTGTGGCTTATGCACACATACCGGATCAATGAAGAACGAAGCTCGAAGACAAAAGCAAAAGGTATGTTTTTATTGGGTATGATGAGAAGACAAAAGGGTACAAGTTACTCGACCCGACAAGCAAGAAGGTGATGGTGAGTCGTGATGTGCGAGTAAATGAAGCAAGCGAGTGGGACTGGAACAATTCGACGGAAGTTATCATCGAAATTGGAGAATCATCAGTCGTTGCACCGACAAGTATACCAACAAACTCTGAAACTACCGATGATGAAGATGAACCACGACAACCCAAAATGCGAAGTTTGCAAGATTTGTATGATTCGATAAATGAGGTACACCTTGTATGTCTTTTGGCAGATGCTGAAAATATCAGCTTCGAAGAGGCAGTGCGAGACAAAAGTGGCAAACTGCCATGAACGAGGAGATTAAGGCGATTGACCGCAACAACACATGGGAGCTAGCAGAATTGCCAAAAGGAAGTCAACCTATTGGTGTGAAGTGGGTGTTCAAGAAAAAGATGAATGCTCAAGGCGAGATAGAACGTTACAAGGCGCGACTTGTTGCGAAGGGATACAAGCAAAAGGAAGGAATCGACTATGACGAGGTGTTTGTTCCTGTTGCAAGAATGGAGACAATCCGATTACTCATTTCACAAGCTGCTCAATTCAAATGGTCGATATTTCAAATGGATGTCAAGTCAGCTTTCTTGAATGGTGTGCTCAAAGAAGATGATTGGCATGACAGATGGTAGAAGCATTTAAGTTTATGGGGGAATTTTGTTGAATAAACATTAAATGGTACTTTTAGTGGGTTTTAATTTAGAAGTTAGTGGAAGATAAAAGATCAAGAGTTTTTTGAAGTTGAAAGGCCAAGAGGTGATATAGGAGATAGTGGGGTTTTATGGCCATAATTAGATTTTATTATTTTTCAATTTTAGAAGAGGATGCTAATGCCTATAAATAGATTGTCTTTCTATTGTAAGAATACAACTCAAAAGAGAAATATAAAAGTTAAATAGTTCAAGTGAGTTCTATTAGAGAGAGTTGAAAAGCACTTTAAAATAATATAGTAGTTGTGGGTTAATTAAGTCTTCAGAGATGAGATCCGGAAAATAAATAGACATTAGTGTGAGGGGAGGACTCAAACTTTTTCCACAAAAAAGAAACTCACGGGGTAGGACTCGAATTAATACACCTACAGAGTGAGACTCGAACAAAAGAAAAACATATTGTCGAATACAACTCATGGGGTAGGACCCAAATTAATTCACCTATGGGGCGAAACCCGGACAAAAACAAAGACAACTATGTCCATCATAACAAAAGTAACCTGAAAACTTCTTTGAAATCCAAAAAGCTCTCGAGTAGGATAAAATGCGGGAGTAAACCCAACTTGTCCAAGAACAAAATGAAAAAACACTTTCCGAATAAGGGATAATACGAAGACAAGTCCTGAATTGTTTTGGGGAGACACCTCCCGACAACAAAATATTTTTGTAGAGAGACAGCCGTCCGAATTAGTACAACAACAAAATGCTCTCAAACTCAAAATCTGGATAATAGCCTGCATACCAAGCAGTTGCCTCCATTATTATTACTTAGTATCTGCAAGATCAACAAAAAGGGAAATTATGTTACCCACATACTAAAGTACCCGAATATCACAAAAACGACCCGAACAAAGTATACGGATTATATAAACAATCTAAGTCACACAATTTGTTCTAGTACACCGTGTATCACTCATATTCGGGTACTCTAGATCAAAATGCAACAATGTTTCAAAATATACCACACATACGCATCCGGATGACTGTTCGTAGCCGACCGAGTAAAATTCATTCGACTAACAAATAGCTAGTCGAGCAACTCTAAATAAATTCAGGGTGCAAGAACTAGAAGCTGAAAGGAACCGGGCAAGATGAAACATCCGAATTTCACGAACCAAAGTTTTTACAACTACTTGGGTCATACTAATCGATGAATGTACTTCACCATAAGCACATAATGTTGCCTGACCAAGATATGTCCTTTCTCGAACCCTCTGATGCATATGCATAATGAGCAAATAATATGTCAAACCACTCTGGAAACATAGCACTATCCAGAGGAGGGAGATAGTCCAAATTTGATGCCATAAAGTACTGAAGTAGTAAGCATTCCATTAAGCCTTCAATGCATCCGTAGATGACATTGCAGGCTTAGGAGACAAATAATATGCCATTTAAACCAAAACGCAATATTATGGTTCGACCTGTGAAAAGCTCAAACATGAGTAAAGAAGAACAAAATGACTAACTATAAAAACCTCCTAAATAACATCCCTCTATAAAAGCTTCTGAAAGCTCTTCGGGCACATTCAAAGAAAGATAAAATGATACGATATTTCGGGAGATATAAAACTTCCCGAGAAGATTACCGATGACTCTCTAAAGCCTACAATATACCTTCGAAAACTATTGCAGGCTTGGGGGGAAAATGGTAGACCATTTTACCGATGGCCTAAGTGCGGCTTTGCAATAACTTCCCGAATAGCGGAAGGGACACGTTAGCCGATTAACACCCGAATGGTCAATCGACTTCCCGAATATGCAGACAACGGGCCATTTGGGAACTATCCGAATAAGATTATCAACCGGCCTTATGAAGTGGTTACGAGTAGTTATGACACGCTCTCTCCACTAAAATAGCATGAATAGACATATCCTCACTAAAATAGTTCGTAGGTGGTTATCTCAGAAACCACCATCCTGAACCCTTTATAAAGGTTGGTAAAATAAAGAAGAGATCATCTCCTGTCTCATACCATCACAAATACATAAATCTCATCTCTCCCATGAGAGAAAGAGAACACCATCATTCCGAATCGCCATGAGAGCATACCACAGCACAATCATCTATACGGTATGAGCTAACGGTAATTAGGCCGTATCACTAGCCAACTCAGTATGACGAGTCACATAGGCGTTATAACGAGTTCTCAAGGCATCATAACGTCTCAGGAGGAGAGAGAAGAAGCAAATACTGGGATTTTCTCGAGACAAGCGTTACTGTAACGCTCCAACAAGGCGTCACAATGGGTTGGCATCTGTTATAACGCCTCAACCAAGCGTTATAATAGGTTAGCAGATTGTTGGCCCACATGTCAACCCGTTATGGGACTTTTCTATAATGCTAGGAGCAGTTTCACAGATCCAAGATCCCAAGAAGTGCTCAGCCTATATAAGGATTGCAGATACAAACCAGAAGGCCATCCAAACATTCAGACAAACTTCCCATTAGCAATTGAGCACTAAAGAGAGTCTCTTTCAATTTTCTCCATCTACCTAATTCTGAGAGTACTTAGGATAACTACCATTCTCTATTTGTCTATTAGAGATAACATTCTTTTTATTTGATTAGCTTTTGGTGCACCACATTTGTGTTATCAAGTGGTGCATTCATGTCCTTAATTGTGTAGTCAATTGACCTTGTAGTGGTGTATTGTGGTGTTGTCCCGTGCATCGAGTTAGGAGAAGAAGATTGGCTTACTTGTGTTGGAAGAAATGAAAGATCGTCTCCGCCCCTTTGTAAAAGATTATTGATTATAGTGAAACGACCTGGATGACGTTTTATTTGGAGAGACCCGTGAACGTAGGCCTAAGTTTCTTTTGATAGTCCGAACCACATTACATAGCATGTCACTTGTTCTTGATAGTTCTCTCTTCACTCTCTCTCTCTTTTTAGCTTCTTGATTCCTATTTTGTGATTTGCTTAATTGATTCTTAAAATTGCTTGCTCTATTTATTGACTAGGTGATTAAGGTCTAAAATATTTAAATTGAATTAAAATCACTTACGCACAACTATTTGACCTTAGTCTTGCGCTTTTTAGTGAAAACCCCAATCACATATTCTAACAGATGTCACTAGCAATTTGGTACTTAGCCAATTGTCTGGTTTGTTTTGTGTGGCGTTATAACGCTAGTCTGGTGTTACGTAATGGGTGTCACTGGATTTCATTGTGTGTCTGATTCGAGGATCAAAACAGTCTGGCGTTATAACGTCAAAGATAACATTATAACGTCAAAGGCAGATTTTTTTATTTCTTTGTTATTTTGCATCTCAAATTTAAATATTTTGAGTTACAAATAACCTAATTAATTCTTCAATTTGAAATAATTCGTTCTTCCATTGGCCATATCTTTTGACTCATAACTCCGATTTTGCAGTGTTGGAAGCTCATGATGAGATCTAAAGTCGGTACTAGATTTGCCCATACTAGAACACTTTCAGAACCATCGAAGGTCATTTGAAGCATCAAAACTCCACTTAAATATTCTCGAGGCTTGCACTCAATTTCTTTAGCTTGTTCTTTGTCACTTTGCTTTTTCCTAATTTTGCTTCTTCAATCTTGCATCTATAAGAATCTCAACAACATACAAATCTATAAAATGCAAGTTGTTTTGCAAATCGAGAAATATTATGAAATTGTTTGATACAACAATCTCTTCCTTTTGTCGATTTGCAAAACAATAGTATATGTGCACGTTTAAAAATTGCTTTGATATTTTTTAGCACATATTATTTCTCCCCCTTTTTTGTAAATCGTGCAAAAGGTTGTAGATTGAAAATTTCTTTAGCCTTTTGAAAAATTAAGCACAAAATTTTGTATGAAAAATTTGGGTAAGCTCCCCTTATTATGTGCACAATTATTCCAATGTTATTTTGTAATAATCAAAGACTCCACCTCAATTAATTTCTTATTTTGAATTTATGCGCATATAATCATAAAGAAAGAAGATAGTATGCATAATCAAAATAATCAACATGACAAGTAGGCATATCAATAAATAGTCTCCTACGAGTTTTAACAAGACAAGATCTTGATACTCTATTTGATGCTTAACAATTTGGTTTGGTTCTAACATGTCCAATTCATACAATGTTGTTGAGTGTTAATGATACATAATAAATTGCAAGATAAAGAACAAGACAAATGATAATTAATTATCATTACATGACATATCTAATTAAAGCACATGTGATAATTTATATTAAGAGCGAATTATTAATTATAATAATAGAATTTTAGAATTAAATTATCGATTTGTCAATTCTAGCATTTATTAGTTATTTTAGAATTGACGTTTTATTTTCTTCTTCTAGAATTTATTCCTTCTCTTTTAATAACTCAATTTCTTCTATGTGTGTTTGGTTATAGTTTATCTTCAGCCAATTTCAAAATAATCTTAGAGTTCAAACGAAATTTCAAAAATTTGAGTTATGCAGCAACAACGTTATAATGCTAAATCTACCGTGATAACGGTAGACTCTGAAAAATTTGAAAACTTAGAATCTTATCAGGTTGGCGTTATAAAGTTTTCAGTCGTTACATAACGAGTTTCACGAGAAAAATCTAAGTCAACAAGAGAACCAATTTTTCAACAGAGTTGATACAAGCCAAGTTTGGCGTTATAACGCCAGAGTGAAGTGTTTGATTTTTGGGGGGTGTTGAGTAGGAAATTTAGAAAAACTTTGACGTTATAACGCCAGAGTCAAATTTAATTGCATGCTTCTCGTAAAGTGTTAATGAACATTAATTGGGGCTTACATTTCTATATGATTTAAATCCCCTTCTCGACCCGATTGTGTGTTCAATTATAATTTATCTTATATTAATTTCATAATTGTCTTAGAGTTGTGTCAAAGAAATAAAAATGAAAATTTTGATTATATATGTAATACTAATTTGACTTTCACTTTCTATCGTGTTTAATTCAATTTATAACATATTTTATGAAGCAAATTTAGACACACATTAAATTTTAGATTTGTACTATTAAAATTTTATTAGCTTAGTTCTCCCTAAATATATGACATTATTTATAAAATTTATTCAAGTAGTAACATAATTACTTTTGTGTTTTAGCAACCCAAACTACACTAAGTTTGTTGTTTGACTTTTTAAACTTGCACTCTAATGAAAAATGTCCCATTTTACAACAATAGTTACAAAATGTACATGTGAGAATATTTTCATGTCTTTTCACAAAATGAGTTTGAAAATCTACTTTTAATTCCTTAATTTGATTCTTTGGTTGATATGTATGCTTGAAGTTTATGTTATATGCTTTTGATCATTTGACTTTTGAATGACAACATTTGGTTTCTCATTAAATTTTACACCGTATCAGACATGATTTTTATTTTTGACTTCATACCTCCAACCGAATTGTTTCTTGTGATATGTATTGTTTAGCCATGTTGGATTTAAATACCTTTACTTTGGCTCTAATCATTTTTAACCTTATTGTTGTTGCCAAATCGATACCTAAAAGTATGATACATTTCATACCCTTTGATTTTGCATTTATGTCTCTAATAATTTGTACTTGTTTATCTTTCTCTTTAACACTTTGAGGGTTGTTTGATGTTGAAAATATTTAATTTTATATCCTAAACCCGATCTGTCATGAGACTTTTGTCCCTCATATATTTTATTCAAATCAATCTCAGTTTTATTATTAAATGGATTAGAGGATTTTAACTTTTTATTTTCTTGCTCTAAAATATCCACATTTTCTTTTAATAATCTAATTTCATTTATTTGTGTTTGACACTTCTTTTCTTTCATCAAAATTTTGTAGTTTTAACTCGTAATCTTTCAATTTCAATTTAAGTTTACAAAGTTTACATTTTAATTCCTCAACTTTATACAATGATTTTTCTTATGACAAAGATCACTAACCCCTCCATTGTATTTTTTATTTCATTTATTGGTGATATAGAAGGTTTGATTTATCTAGAATTTAAATGTGAGGTTAGATATACCTCACTAACTTGACTAGTAGAAGTAGAGCATTTTATTTTTTCATCTTGCTCTATTGCATTTCCTTTTCATCGTGATATATTTGTAGGTATGCAACACAGATTATTTTTCATTGTTCTTGAAAAAGTCGTCTTTTTGACATCTTTAAGACTAGCTCATAGTTTGTGCATGTGCTCGCAATGGTGCGCATGCCTTCATCTCCTCTTACACTACACATGTCAATATTAGAATCTACATCTAATAGGCCCTTTTACCGATGGCCTAAGTGTTGTTTTCCGAATAACTTCCCGAATAGGCAATGATATGCCATTTAAAGCCACCGGAAATAATCTTCCGAATGGAACCTCCACACCATTGAAAATAACCGCATGAATAACTACTCACAATCGAAGCACAAATCAACCCCTATAAATATCATCCCCTGAAGATAGAAGGAGATTCACTTTCAACCAACAGAGAGAAAAACCTCTCATCTCTTTCATGAGAGCACCACATAACCATCTCTCCAAGAGAGCACTAACTTCCTCATCATGTACTATACTGGCCTAATTATTGTAATCTAATAGTGTTGGATTGGTTAAAAAAATACACTAAAAAGCGAAGAGCTTGGTAGATTCCTCTTCGTTTATATTGTGGCCTTGTATCTTTGATATGCACGTTTGGGAAACAAAAATGCATTTAATAGGCTCTAGAAGCATTGAAAAGGATACTTTAGTTGACCAAATTTTATATTTCTCTCACTCCCTCGTTCAAGGGTAAGCTGAGAGATTTAATTAGGTTAATAATTCATTGATTTGTGGGTGAGGGACCTTTGCATGTGACATTTGCTCAGAGATATCACCTTCATATAATTGATTTATTTTACTGACTCCATTGATTATTTTAGAGAAAACATGACAAGTTTAGAAACTACATAAGAGAATTATTAAGACAGCTGACAAATTTGATATTTAATATTAAAGCTCTTAAGATCAACACAATACAACGGAACAATGAAATCAGAGGCTAATTCAGATAACCTGATGCTAATTCAGACACGGGCTGAGACCTGATCAAAAGAAACTCTATAATACGGGTGAGACCCGACAAAGATACTCGACTATACAGGATGAGCCCCGAACAAAAAAATTAAACTATACGGGGTGAGATCCGAACAAAGAAACTCTACAATACGAGGTGAGACCCGACAAAGAAACTCGACTATATGTGGTGAGACCCGAACAAAAAAAACTCAACTATACGAGGTGAGACCCGAACCAAGAAACTCAACAAAACGGGATGAGATCCGGATCACGCCTAATGTAATTGCTTCCAAACCGAGTAAGGTTCAAAGGCAATCTACTAAGAAATCTCACGGGATGAAACCCGAACATATAAGAAAACCCACGGGATGAGATTCGGAAAATCATTAGACGTTAGTGTGAGGAAAGGATAAACCTCACACTTTCGCAACAAAGAAACTCACGGGGTAGGACCCCACTAAAGAAACCTACGGGATGACACCCGAATTATTACTCGCTCTTTCGTCAAAAACACTCACTGGATAGGACCCGAATTAATACACCTACGGCGTGAGACCAGAACAAAAGCAAAATAGATTGTCGAATACACTCACGAGATAGGACCCGAATTAATATACCTACGAGGTAAGACCTGCACAAAAGAAAAAAACAGATTGTCGAATACAACTCACGGGGTAGGACTCGAATTAATACACCTACGGGGTGAGACCCGAACGAAAACAAAGGCAGATATGTCAATCATAACAAAATAACCTGAAAACTTCAAACAAAATCGAAATCCAAAAAGCTCCCGAGTAGGATAAAATGCAGGAGCAAACTCAGCTTGTCCAAGAACCAAACGGAAAACATTTCTCGAACAAGGGATAATACGAAGACAAATCTTGAATTGTTTTAGAGAGACACCTCCCGACTACAAAACGTTTTTGTAGGGAGACAACCACCCGGATTAGTACAACAACAAAATGAAGCTCTCAACTCAAAATCTGAAGGATAGCCTGCGTACCAAGCAGCTGCCTCCACCATTCTTCCTTAGTATCTGGAAGATCAATAAAAAGAAAAATGATATTACCCACATAATAGAGTACTCGAATATCACAAAAACGACCCGAACAAAGTCTATAGATTATATAAAGAATCCAAGTCATACAATTTGTTCTAGTACACCATGTATCACTTACATTCGGGTACTCTAGATCAAAATGCAACAAAGTTTCAAAACTTACAACACATACGCATCCGGACGACTGTTCGTAACCGACCGAGTAAAATTCATTCGACTAACAATAGCTAGTCGAGTAACTCTAAATAAATTCATGGAATTGTCAAATAAAATTAGTACCCGAAAGTATTTATCACCCAAAACCATCCGGGTTGCAAGACTTAGAAGAAGCGAGCAAGTTGAAACATCCGAATTTACGAAACCAAGTTTTTGCAACTACTCAGGTCATACTAATCAATGAATGTACTCCACTATAAGTACATAATGTTACCCGACCAAGATAAAATTTTCTCGAAGCTTCTGATGCGTCCGCATAAGTCATCGCTTGGAGAGCAAATAATATGTTAAATCATCTCGGGAACATAGCACTATCCAGAGGAGGGAGACATTCCAAACTGGATTCCATAAAGTACCGAAGTAGTAAGCATTCTATTAAGCCTTTAATGCATCCGTAGATGGCATCGCAGACTTGGGGAGCAAATGTTATGCCATTTAAAACACAACGCAATATTATGAACCTTGTGAAAAGCTCAAACATGAGTAAAAAAGAACAAAATGGCCAACTATAAAACATCTCTCGATAAGAATCTTTGCCTCTAAAAGCTTTTGAAAGCTCTTTGGACACATTCAAAGAAAGATAAAATTATACGATATTTCGAGAGATATAAAATTTCCCGAGAAGATTATCGATGACTCTCTAAAGTCTACAATATGTCTTCGAACACTATTGCAGGCTTGGAGGGCAAATGATAGGCCCTTTTACCGATGGCTTAAATGCTGCTTTCCGAATAACTTTCTGAATAGGCAATGATATGCCATTTAAAATCACCGAAAATAACCTCCGAAATGAAACCTCCACACCATTGAAAATAATCGCATTAATAACTACCCACAATCAAAGCACAAACCAAATCCTATAAATATCATCCCCTGAAGATAGAAGGGGATTCACTTTCAACCAACAGAGAAAAAAAACCTCTCATCTCCTCCATAAGAGCACCACATAACCATCTCTCCAAAAGAGCACCACCCAATCATCTATACGGTACGAACTAACAGTAGTTAGACTGTATCAATATCTAATAGTCTTGTTCCTATTGAGATCGAGTCTTCATCAAAATGTCTCAACATAGTGCTCCACATTTCAAAAGCATTTGAATTTTCATGAAGCATTTCGATGATGGACTCATCAACCGAATAAAACAATACATTTACGGCATGATAATTATCTCTTTTTTCCTATTATGTACCTACTTTTGTATTACGCATCAATAAAAGAATCTTAGCACCAAACCAAGCATCAGATTTTTCAATCCATTTTTTCATTTTGAACCCAAGCCAACGTTTTAGCTATCATGATTTTCTTGTGTATGTGATTCCTCAAAATACCGAGGAAAAAAACTGTACACCAGGAAACCATAACCACATATTTTGGATTTTTTTTTCTTTCCTGAATTATTGGAGAATTATAGAAAAAAGTTTCTATTCGAGATCTCTTCATGAAAATCTATTTCTGACTGTTGAGATAAACCGATTTGGTACATCGGTGTCACGTAAAATGAGGTACACAACAAAAGTGATGTATAATAACTAGAAAACGCAGCGCGGCTACGCCGCGTCTTTAAATTTTTTTTATGTGTTAAATGATGTATATCCCACATGAAAAATATGTATATATCATACAAATTTGTTAAATTGATGTTATGTATTAATATATATTATTTTTTTTAATATACACATAATATTATTTTTTTCACTCCTGTTTTTTTTTCTAATGATGTTTTTAACTAAAAAATTTATATAGTAGGAAGGTACCAACATATTTATCTAATATTCTTAATAGATCAATGTATTTTAGCTTTATATCAATAGGAATTGCGTCGCGGCTACGCCATGTCTCGATTTTTTTCTTTTGAACAAAATCTATATGTGTTAAATTGGTGCATAATATAAATACATTGATCTACATGTAAAATATAAATTCGACTCTAATTTTTGTTATGTCATAATATTTTTTTATGAAATAATTTTTCTTGAGTTCTTAAAGAAGTCAAATGTATTATCATCTAGTATGCTACTAAAAAAATCTATGACAACCTATGTATTTACAAACAAATACCTCTCACATACAAAGTTACAATCTATTAATTATTTTTCCATCGAAATTAAGTTCTGAAAATCTAATACTGTCAAAAAAAAAAAGTCAAACAAATTAAAAAAAATATAAAAACCTCTTCTTGGGCAATAACTTTTGCCTGCTATACTCTTTTCGCTTGTCAGTAGTCATACCAGCATATCCTTCCAACAATCTTGACTTTAAAATACACTCATTAGAACTAATAAAAAATAAAATTGATATAATATTAACGTAAAACATTTTAAGAAATTAAAATGTTCATTACACAAAGATTTGATCAATATGTATTTAGCATATTAATTGTATTTGGTCAATTGGCACAAAAGATTACATTCTTCTAACATCATAATCAGATTTAAATAACATACTACACAAGAATTATTTAATTTCTTTCTTATGTTTTTCATTATGCTATAATATCCCTCTTTGTCCCTTGGGATGTAGCTGAGATACATAAATAGAAAATAAATATTCATTTTAAAATACCAACTGAATATAGTTCAACCACTGCTAACATATAGATTGTTGAGATAGTGACTCTATGTTATGAAATGTAAATCCTTGAATGTTACACATATATGTTTTGACATAGATTTATGCATGTATATGTCTGAAACAGGTCTGAAGCAATTTTCCATTTTGGTGGATTTAATTATTCACATTTACTTTTTCGGACTTGATCTTGCAAAATGACGGAAAAGCAAAAGAAAGAAAAACAACACCATTCTTGCAAAATTGAACTTAAAAAGATTGCATAAAAATTATATAAAATCCTAAAAAATTCAAATTCAGTTTATAAGTTTATTTAATGATTTATATAGGTGCTAACCAATTTTGAGGCCGATTGAAACATCAGAGCTGCACCTTTTTTTTTGTTCGCATAAAGGTCAAAATGACCTAATTTTACCATATGACAAATAAATAAAAATTCAAACACAATTCTGGATAAAGTCGTCGTAGGTTGAGTTACATTCAAACGTAGCCCTAGTTCAAAGTTATATCTATAATTTTGTAACCCTACATAGAAATTTATTTAACAACACAATCAAGGAATTCATCAGACATCTCATTTCGATTGCTAAAGAGTTGTTGAATAAATAAAATCTTTATCCTCAAAAAATAAAAAAATAAAGAATATCATTACTTCATTATGATTAATTAACTTAGGAGCTTGATTGCATCGACTCTTTCTACTTCATACTATTAATCAGGAATGTGGGACCTGAATTCCTGGCCCAGATGCAGTAGGTGCTACCATCTATTGTAGCAAATCTATCGCATTAGCTATTCAAGTTCCAACGTTGCAGAGCTTTCCTGTTGCGTTACATTGATCTAATGCTACCTTCTAGCAGAAAGTTCACATGGAGTCCCGTATGGAACAATTGACAAAGAGATACTGTCAATAGATGGTTCCATAAAGATATGTTATTAGATCTGCAACTGATTTGACAACTGGAGATATTGAATCTCAACCTCTACAAATGGTCTATGTGGCTATGTACCATTATGGTCCGGAGCATATTGGGTTATTTCAGTTAACTTTCTTAGTTGACTGAAAAATACAATTTTTCACGATTCCTCTACCAGCTGATCAGAAGCCGTAGTAAACCAATTGTTTTTAACTATTTTTATACACATTTTGTTAAGCACATCTCTTTAATTCAATACCAGTAAAAAAAAATTAAGTATATATCTTACAACTTTGATTCGCATCCCAGTACCAAAAAAACCTGAAATTCCATACCAGTAACAAAATGAAGCAAAAATTAGTATGTTAGTAACCGTTCTGACCCATACCAGTGAAGTTCTATTGAAGCAATCGGCCTGTAATCGAAGCGACGGGAAGTTCTGACAAACAAATGTGATGCCTTGCAGCAGAAATGAAACAAATGTCTAGACAAATCAAATAGAGAAATCAGATAGGTTACAAAAAGTAGCTATAGAAATTATTCTGACAAACATTCAAAAACATTCAATAATGAAATTCACAAATCGAAATAGAAATAGAAATAAACTATACCTAGAAACGAAATGCACTCTATCCGGCGCCTTGCAGCAGAAACGGAACAGATGTGTAGGGAAGACCAAAATGAAAAATGAAAAATCAATCAAAAGTTCTCACCTTTGTGTGACCTTTATCATGATTTTTCTAGCAAAATCGGACTAAAATCGAAACTAATTAGCACAGGCCAAAACTCGAGCTCATAATTCGATTGCAAGAGAAGAGGCAAGCTAGAGAGCTAAACTTACTATGATCTAAGCAACTTTTCCAGGTTGAATTCGCAGCTATATCAGATCAAAACCTGACTCAAGGGGTGTATTTGAATTTTGATCTCGCTCCTTCATTTCCCCTCGATTTTCTGATTTTCTCTCTCTGAGCGCGTTTTCACAAAATTCTCGCTATTGGTCTTCCTTGTCATTGTAGAATCGCGCATTAAATAGGAGGAATAGCAATCGGCCTGTAATCGAAGCGACGGGAAGTTATGGAACAGATGCGTAGGCAAGAGACTTGGAATTGACGGGAAGTTACGACAGAAGAGAGTGGTGAGGAGGTGTATACGAAGCGGTGTTCTGATCAGAAGCGGTAGGGACGGAGAGTTTAATGACAGGGAAAATCGCAGAAGCAGTAAGTGACGGAGAGTTTAATTACAGGGAGAAGCGGTGAGGTGGGATGGGTTGCGAGTTGCGACGAAGGAAAACAGCGCTGATGTTAATAAGTCAGATGTGTGAAGAGTAAAGGAAAAAATGACCCCTTACACAAACGCTCTACATCATCGCAAACAGGAAAAAAATGAACGGTCAAGATTTACAAACATATCAAACCAAAGGTGTGGATGGCGTGTCCACTGAAATGCAGTCCGACACGCAGGGAGCATTATCGTTTTGCGACTAGGAAACGCAGCGCGGCTACGCCGCGTCTTGATTATATAATAATAAAAATATTTATCATTTAATTGTTCGTGAGTTCAGCAAAAATAATATCATATAATATGTTATTAAAAACAATTTAAAGTATGTTGCATCATTATTAATATAGGAATCGCGGCGCGATATACCGTCGCTTCTTGGTTTAACAAAAAAATCAATTATGTTCCAAACAGATACGACTAAATTAACTCCATTATTGTTCGATTATATACAAAAGCAAAAAAAACTGATGTTTTAAGCTATTGTTTTGATACTTTTTTTCCCTTTCAGTCGGTTTTTTACTCTGGATTATACATCTCCTCTCCCTCGTCCATATATTCATTGTATCTATTATGAAGGAAAATGATAAAAAGAATAATAATTTCAAATTATCTAAGAAATGGAGCAAGTTTTCAATCCCAAATATCTATTCTCATTTATTCTAATGTTTCTACGTGATTTTTTAAATCAAACATTATCTTTGCAACATAATAAACAATTGAAAGTTAATCAAACGCCGAGTAGCTTACCTCTAAAGAACTCTATATCCCCAAAAGATGGGAGTATCTCCATTTGTATATATGTTATTTTAGCCTCATATTTTCACACCGCCAAGGACACGATACATATATGTCAAGCAACATATTTACCAATTTAATTTAAAATTCAATTGCCAAAAAATTTACCAGTACTGATAGTAATTTAAGCTAATTTTCTTTCTACATGTTTTCTTCACCAAATAACCTAACAAATACCAGAAATTGAAACAATATATAATCTCCATAATTGAGATTAGCAACAACTTACACGTCTATAGGCTCAGTGAGTGCTGCAAATAGAAAAAAAGGTACAGTCTGTGAAGTTAAGTTGGAAGAACCAAGAGAAATAACTAAAAAACATATTAATTGAACTGCGTGACATACAACATATATAATTCTCAAAATGATGATTAAAAAGATCAAATTACTTGCATAACTACTTTAAAATTGAATCATTTCTAAAGAGGTGGATTCAAACAAAATATTGATGAACAAATTAAAATACAAAATATTATAATATGCATGTGTCGTAATTTAAGAGGCACTAAGGTTGCCAATAAGATTTGCATCAGTATCAACTTCATAAAACTAATTGAAAATTCGATCACACCTTCATTTATAGAAACAATTTGTTGTTTATTCGCCACGTTCCATGTTTTTCTTACATTTTAGAGAAACAAACAGCAAGAAGAGAAAATAAAATAAAATCAACATAAATATGTTTAATGTACCAACAGAAATTCAAGTCCAATTTGCACAAGAAGCAACATGATATCACTCTAAAATATAACAGTAGCAATGATCTGAAAAGAGAGAGAGAGAAATATCAAATTATAAAAGAATTATAATGGAACCACACATCATGAAATAAAAACAATATTAAATAAAAAATGATAATGCAATCTGCAAAGTACAATAAAAGAACATCCAATAATTGAACTAAATAGGAATCCTTTCTTGTACTGAGGCTTTCAATAATTCAATTTCAACATGACCACCCTTAGATTCGCGACATATGTCTGAACACATTTATTAGAAAAAATGAAAGAAAGACATACCAAACATTTTAGTGTAGCGGTTGCATTCCCTTTTAACCAACATGTATATGCCAAGTTTTAATCTCCTGAGCAAGAATTAAAAATACAATTAATTAATTGAAAGTGTTATCTATAAATGCATGAAAATGATACCTGATAGGAGGCTGTAATTTTTTTATGCAAGAAAAGAATGCATTCGTAAGATCAATGGAGATACTAAAGCAGTGATAACAGATGCACCTGAAGTAGCTCATTAAAATCATTACTGATACAAATAAAACGAAGCTGAGTATTGAGTTCCATGGCACAAATTATTTAAGTGTGTTAATTCTGAAGTACTGAAAAGTAATTTATGAGTATATTATTAGTTTGCAAACATGAGATATAATTTTGTGGCATACGGTCATGTCATAAAATCGAACTCATCTTATTATTTTACATTCAATATTAATAACAATAATTAATGGATCTGATATTTACCTCTATACACAATCACATTTTCTTTTATTGCAACATATGTGCCTTTGCCGAACATAAAGGTCAGAAGCAATGTATCAAATGAAAGTCAATATGATAGAATTTAAGATTAAAAGTAACAGTTGAACATACTGATCAGACTAAGCAGTACATGCAACACTTCTGTAATTGAATTAGCAGAGTTAAAGTATGGTACATGCAACATCATGTACCAACAAATGGTAGCATAATAACATTTTGAAAATCAAGTACCGCACTAATATTGGACAATATATTAAAGTAATTGAAAACATTGAAAATTATAAGACGTAATTTTAGGGAAAAGGAAACTCATTCTAAAAACTTTGGATTAAGGAATTAGTTTCTGCATATTCTAAAATGAGTAGGACCAATAAACAAAATGGCATGCAATGAGATCACCATCCACTTTGGAAACAAAAAAGGAAACAATGTTCTATCTTATAAATATATTACCTCCTGCAGCATTGAGCTTCTCATCACAGACCACAATGTGCTTTTCTCATTTATTCTATTCTTCAATAAACTTAATCCTAGTGTCCGAATGGAGCGCTATAATATATGCAAAAATTCATTATAAAAATAAGACCATAACACAAATAAGTGTGGAGGAACTAAAATACAACTTATATAATATAGGTGATTTTTTCTTTAAGTTAAAGACAAATAAAAGAAAAAAAATATACCATGTCGGTTAGTATGTTATATTTGTATCGATAGTGTAATTGCCGAGACTGATTTTGTTGGCATCAATATCACGCCTTATTTCATATCCTTAAGTTGTTGTTTAATTGCATAATCAAAATAAATTGAAACAAAATTACATTCGACATCAATAGATGATAGTCGAAGCAAAGATGATGTTCATTGTGCAATTCCAGAATTTACTCTACCCTGAACTGGTAGCTGTTTTTGTATTTTGATACCAGTAACTGTCGATCTAGTATTACGGAGAATTTACGAAGGAAATTGCATTTATCTCTACATGTAAATTGACAAATCTAGAAACAACTAAACAATTATAAAGCCAAAGACTTTCAGCTGAAGGAATTCCAAAATAAAAGCCAAACTACCCAAAAAAAAAGATCTGTACCTGCTCTTGAAATAAAATAAGAAGGAAGTTCCCCCGGAGCTAATTATTGTGTATATTTACAAAACTTATTGAAAAGAAAAGAAAGATAAAATAAGAAACAAAGAAAGAAATAGAAAGGAAAATAAAAGTTAATAATCTGGATGTTAGGGCATGGTAACACATAAAATGAGTCTTAGGAAAAAAACTTGTACCAACTAATTTTCATCGTGAATTTTGGTTGGATAAGCTTCGTATAGCTGATGCCAGAAACTTCCATGGGCGGAGTTACGGAAGGTGGAAAGATGATGCTCGCTCCTTCGCTCGCTGCGACAAGAGAGGTTGGAAGATGCTTGATCACGGTCTCTTGGTTCTCTTCCAAGGCGAAAGTGATAGAGATGTCCCCCATCAAAAGAAACTTTGATCTCTCTCTCTCTCCAAAGATTTAGGGTTAGAAATAAGGATCATTAAAAATGGGAGAGCATCAGAGCAATCAATAATCGATGAATTCAAGGGAACGTTGGTCGATCAGGGCATAGCGATGAAACTCGAGTAAAGGCTGTAGTGAGATCACGAAGAGACAAAATAGGGAAGTTAATTCTCTACACGAAGAATACATGGGAGAGAGAATACTTGGGAGAGAAAGATGGGCGATCGGAGGAGGAGTTAATGCGATGGGAGAGCAATCGATCGTTGTGGCAATAAAGAGGAGAGAAATCGATCGATGTGGTGCTGGATCGATGACGAAGAGAAATAATTGGAAAAATAATTCTCTACACGATTTCTGCACGAAGAATATACCACAAATAATCGAAAATTCTCAGACGGTAAGATTGAATGAAGATTTGCGATCAATTCAGATCTACGAATGGTAATGCCGTGTCGCGAAAACGCAGACGGACACGGAGGAAAATTTATCGTTTTGCGATATGGCTAGAGATACAAGGGATCCGAATAATAGGCCATTTATTTCTTTAGAAACGAAATCCAGTATTAAGTATGCATTTATTGTTATCAGTAGTGCCGCCACTGTCCAAGTTACCACCTGTGTAAGAGCAATGTTCGAAGTTTTCAGAACTAATTTTACGGAAATAAACAGATAAAGTTACATCTGAGAATAGAAAAAAAATGATCTGATTATACTACTTGCAGAAGGGGCTCAACCGGAAAAGAATATGTAATTTATATTTATGTTAAAAACAACTTCCCTGGCAATTTATATTTTAGATTAATTTCAGTTGGGTCACTTATCAAATGGACTCACATGGATGTGGACATTGATATCGTTCTAACTCAGGCTTATAGGAGAAAATTTTGACAGAACCAAAATAAAAAACTTGCATGGTTAGTCAATATAACAACAAATCAAGTGGAACTCTATATCAATATTAGAAATCAAATAACTTGCCTTCATATGAGGACCAATTCTGAACACTCCCATGACCTGCTCCTTAGAAACCAATGTCAGAAGTGGCACCAATGCAAATGGAATTTGTACCTAGAGGTGTGATAAGGTCCCCGGGGGCGGACCCGCCCATGACCCGACCCGTGACCCGACCCATGCCCGATCCGTGTCCGTGGTAGACCCGTGCCCGACCCGTGAAAAATGAACCCACGGGTTTTGGGTGGGACGGGACGCCCTCTTGACCGTTGGACCCGTGCTAGACCCGACCCGCCGGACCCTTGATCCGACCCGTGCCCGACCCTTGGACCCTTGGACCCGACCCTTGAACCCAACCCTTGTGCATTTTTTATTTTTTTAACATTTTTTCGAATTTATTGAGAATTTAGAGTTTTTTTTAACATTATATGAATATTTTTTATTTTAAGAAATATCATAAATAAAAATGATATAATTATAAAATATATTTTTTAAAATATTACAAATTTTTTTCTGAATTTTCGTTCATTTTTTTAATTTTTTTGGGATTTTTCGGGATTTTTTGGAGGCATTTACCATTTACAAACTTTAAAATTCAAAAAAAAAAAAAATTGAAAATCCCTCCGAGTCGGACCCGCCCCCCACAAACCCGTGACCCGTGCCCGACCCGACCCGACCCGTGCCCGTGAGACCCGTGCAAACCCGACCCGTGAGACCCTTGAGACCCGGAGACCCGTGACCCGTCGGACCCTTGAA
Source organism: Eleocharis quinqueflora (assembly GCA_964058865.1). Lineage (NCBI taxonomy): Eukaryota > Viridiplantae > Streptophyta > Magnoliopsida > Poales > Cyperaceae > Eleocharis > Eleocharis quinqueflora. Next base: position 67,302 of record CAXKVX010005106.1, read on the forward strand.
CCCGTCCGGGTCGACCCGTGCCCGACCCGACCCAACCCTTCGTCAATCCACTATTTGTACCGACTGAAGAACATTTAGCCACTCATTCAACACATCAAGTTGAGAATCAGATGCATCGAAAAAAATGGCAACAATAATTGTAGGGATGATTGCAGCGCTCCTTGTTATCAAGGCCCGAATCCATTTTTCAATTTCAAGTTCAAAAACCCACCCATAATGAACTGGCCCGCATAAGTACCTGTTATGGTGCTACTCTGACCTGCCGCCAATAACCCAATACCCCAAATGTATAAAATTGGCAATGTACCGCCTCCGAATTTGTTGTTTAAGTACTGGCCTGCATTTTCAAGCCCAATATTTTTTGCCACCTCTGTGCCATAAAAGCCCTTAGCAAAGACTGTTGTGACAAATAGGTTTATTGCGAAAGAAACAACTAGGGCTAAAGTTGACTCAATCGAATAGTATTTTAGGGCTTCACGAACTCGTCTTTCTTTTTTAGGGTTTATCTTTCGGGATTGAACCAAAGCTGAGTAAAGAAATACATTGTGTGGCATGATCACACAGCCAACCACGCCAACAGCTTGTCTTATGGTTCTTGAGCTGAGTTTTGACAGCAAAAGACCTGAAATTGTAGTGAATTGAACTTAACATATTTAGAGCTTTTACAATTTTGAAATTCAACCTTTATTTGTGGGGCAGGATGGAAAATTCTCATTAGCTAAACAAAAAGCAGATCGGAGGTAAGAGATTTCTTCAGCATTTGCGGGTCAGAAGTACAATTTCAGCAAACTGAGTAGATGAATGAACTAAAATGAAGAAATTTTACAGGCCAAGGTTTGTGGTGTCCTTTTAACAAAGGGTGAAACAAAACATTTGTACGGAATTTAGTAACTTAAAGGTGATGAGAAAAAGTAGAGGTAGAAAGGTGAAAGTTTACCCATCAAGAGTTCCTTTTGACTGGGTTGTGTTTCGTTGAACATCCAAGCAAAGGAAATGGCCATGGTTGCTATTAGAAAAGCAAATACTGCCTCTAGTTTTCTGACGCCATAATTTTCCAGGAAAAGAAATATAAAACTGCCACCAGATAACATAAATAGAATATGTCAATTACTCAGTCAAAAACATAAAAATACACATCGAGAAAAAGATCAAGTCCTTCCAAAAGTATTTGATTTTGAAGTATCATCTTGAATTTGATTAACTTGTCCTCACTGGTACAATACCAGTATGTACAGGTTCTTAATCAGCTTAATTGTGCTTTAAATACGGAGTTTTAGCTAAGACATCAATAAGCAACAAACAGAGGTCATGTTTGTATAACTACAACCTGTGCAGGTTTGGTACTTTATAAGTTACTCCTGTGTTTGCTGGTAATGTTGGATTCAGTTTGTATGTAGCGCCATATTTAAGTAGAACAAGGTGGAATTCACTATCAGAGGCACTTTAAGCTAGCACAAAGTCCCCAATAAAACTGTATCATTTTATATTAGGGGAGGGATCACTTGACAATGAATTATTTTGCAATCTTGACAATGGGATTTCAAATAAATAAATAAAAATCTTAAAAATAGAAAAAAGTTATAAACACATTTTTGAACTTATAGATTAGTTGTGTTTTAAATTTGGTGCTATTTGAGTGTCATTTCATGCTCCATCGAAGGCCATCAAGTTCTATGCAACTTTCAACGGTTAACAATTAATAATCCATGATGAAGCATGGATACTCAAATTGCACCCAATTTAAAACACAAGTAATCTATAAGTTGAAGAATGTGTTTATAAACTTTTTTTCTATTTTTTTTCATCTATTTATTTGAAATCTCATTGTCAACATTGTCAAAATACCATTGTTAAGTGATCCCTCCACTTTACTAGGTCAGTAGAAGCCCAGGTCAGATAGTGTTTTCTTAAAGGAGCACTGTCTCAATTTTTAAGATTATTAAGCAAAACTAGCCCATAAAACAATATAAAACAAATTTAATCAAACTTTAAAACAAAAATCTTCCTAAATATTAAGTAAAGTGATCCTTAATTTTGAACAAAGTTGGTGAATAATAACAACAGAATTTTTGACAAAATAAAACATCGATCTAGCAAGCTAAACAAAAGCCTACTACCCGAAGCAAATTTTATTAGTTGACTTTATAACTTTAAATCTATGATAGCTGAAGACTTCAATTCAAGTAAAAAATATGCATCCTTGCATAGAGTCACTATTTTCATGTTCCGAAAATAAAAATAAAAAACTTGCTACACAGAGTACCACAAAGCAGCTCAACTCAGATAACAGGTAAACATTAGTATTAAAAAGACCGGTGTGCATCAAACATTCATATTTTTTATTAAAAAAATAATTCGGACTAAAACATTTAAATTGATACCTGAATCCATAGGATCAAAATCAAATCTACCTCTAGTATTTGAGAAGTTATACCTATTATTTTTTTTTTTTGAGTAATTGAAAGTAAGATATGTTGAATATTAGAACCCATATAGAGGACAACCTAGTTCAGAAAACATTATCGCTCATCAATAATCAATCAAATTTAAACTCGAAGGAATCTCACCAATCCAAAGCAGTAATTACAACGCCAGCCCAAAGGGGCAGAAAACCCCGACTCAAAATCTTAATCGCAATCGCGCTTCCAATTACCTCTTGTATGTCTGCCCCAATCATAGCAATCTCCGCCATCGACCAAAGCACCAACCTTGCCCAATCGGGGTACTCCTCTCTACAGAGCTCCGCTAAGTGTCTCCCGGTCGCCACCCCAAGCCGTGCCGAGAGCAACTGTATCAACAGCCCCATCCCCGTGGCCCACATGAGAAGCCAGAGCAAAGAGTAGCCCGCGATTGCCCCAGCTTGGAGATCTCCTTCCAAGTTCCCCGGATCTAGAAACGCTATGCTCATTAGAAACCCTGGACCCATGAAAAGCCACAGTTTTTTCCACGAGAATGGGGGTTCGGACACCGGTGCCACGCCCGAATCCTCTTCTCCATCCTCATCACCAGCTAGATCGATGACGATCTTCTCCCCGGGTTCGTAAGCGTGTTCCTCCTCTTCGTCGGATTCTAAGAATAACTTGCTTTTGCTGAGTGGGAGGAGAGAGAGGTGCTCCGACTGGTCTTCGTCGGAGGGGATGGTGGCGGCGGGTTGCATCAGGTGGAGAGCATCCGAGAAAGAGAAGAGGGATCGTGTCAACCGCACGCTCCGTTTCTCTTTTGCTCGAGAATTTTATCGTTTTTTAGTTCCATCAAGATTAAAAGTTGATCGTTACTAAGCGGGAAATATAATCAGAGATAGCGAACCGGAGAAGCTATGGGAGCAAACCATCCGGAGCACAACATTAAACAATATACCATAACACTGTATGTGGGACCCATACTACATAGTAATGAAAGACACTCGATTCCGCAACTTAGTTCCCGCTTAATTCAAGGTATTAGATGTGTACCGGGTGCAGGCGTTAAGCACGCAATCTCTTTTGGGTGATACAAACGTACAAACAGGCGTTAAGCACTTAATCTCTTCTCGCGCGGTACGCAAGCTACAGGAAATGAACGACGGTTCGGATTGATCGTCTTGTTCGTGTCAACCGTCTTTCGGATCGACCGTCACCTATGAGAATCAGATGAAATATTTGATTATAAATGTGAATCTTGATGCAGTTTAAAAAGATCTGATGCCCCAAAAATAGTATAGCGCAAGTGTTGCGCGGCATCAGAGCCCGTTCTCGAGATTGCCATCATGGATTGAAAGAAAACAATGTGTTTCTTGTGTGGCTTGCTTAGTGTGTAGATCGTGTATCGAGTCATCAAAGTGAGAGTTGCATGTTAGATGGCTAGATGTTGCTACTAGAAAATTGACTCGTACCAAGAAAATAAATTTAAGACGGACTCAGATTATGATTACGAATAGCTCTGATGAATCTGTAAAAGATTACACTTCTGATTATCTAGATTATTTTTTTTTATTTTCTATCTTTTATCATCATATCTTTTTGCTTTTTAGTTGCGATTATTACTTACTTTGAAATCAAAGCACTTGTCACCTATATAAGAGATTCTAGTCACTTGTAAGAGATCTTATGTTTAATGAAATTTCCAATATGTCAGGAATTCCAAGAATTTTGTGTATTGTTACTTAGTATATTACTTGTTTCCTCTTTTTTATTTTACTAATTCATTTATTGTAGCTCGTCCTCGCGGAGTTGTGATTTGAGGCTCGTTGTGTCAAGTGGTATCAGAGCAAGTTCGGCAACCACCTTCGCGCTTGCGTGAAACTGTATTCGTGAAATCGCCCAAACACCATATCTCATCATCATTTTCACACCCTAACACACCCCATCACAACATATTATCATCAACAAAGCCTTCACCATGACAGATCCAAACATCCTAGCTATTCTTGATGAAATGCGACAAGCCTTTGAAGAAGCACGACAAGCTTGTGAAAAAGCACAACGAGACCAACAACAATACATGCAAAAACTCACCGAACTAAATATGCTTGTCCACGTATGGTCGTACCTTGCAACCAAGATCGAGCACGGGCCAATCATCCAGTTGAGAGCAGAACCAAAATTGGTATGACAGTAATCGAGTAGAAGTTTCAAATTATTCGAGAAATCCCAAAATCGAGGAGTTCGTTCGAAGAGCGAGTTCTCAGATTCGACAAACAAGTTTCTCGAGTTCACTGATTTGACAAGCGAACATCCTGAGCTCTCACGCACGAACAACAAGGCCCTCGACTTTTCAAGTTCAAAAGGCGTTGTTATCAAGTTTTCAGGTTCAATAAGCAGAGTTCTCAAGTTGAAGAGTTTTCTTGAGAACTACAAGAAGACATAGAGTTTGAGCAAGAATTCGAAGAAGAGCATGTTTTCGAGGAAGAAATTTACAAGGAATATTCGGAGACTATTTTCGAGGAAGAAATATACGAGGATGACCCCGAGCATATTTTCGAGTACGCCGAGGAAGTCTACGAGAACTATTCCGAGTATGTTTCAGATAGCATCGAGGAAAAGTTTTGGGAGTTTGATCCTGACTATTTTAGCAAAGATGCCGAGAAGGAAATACACGAGACTGATATCGAAGAATATCTCGAGTTCGGAGAGTTCCATCAAGAATACAAGGACGAAGAACCGATCGATTTCGAGCCCGAAGAAGACTACTATGGACTAGTCGAACTTGAACCACCACCTACATCAGCTCCTGCTTCGAATCTGCCCGCACCTTATCTACTGTTACAACCACCTCCATCACCCGAACCACCTCCCGAAATGTGAGCAGTATTAAAGCTAGTAAAGGCAAGCTTGTGGTCAAACTTTTCATCAACCTAGGGAGCCTGATGCAGACCAAGGAAATAAACCTGAGACGAATTTGGATTGTGATCCAAAATCACTTTGATGGATATGTCTAAGATTGCATTTCTAGTTATCTAGATTATTTTCTCTATTTTCTGCCCTTTATTTTGTTAGTAATTATTTTTAGTTTATTCATCAAATCATCATATATTTATTTCCTTAATTGCGGTTATTCCTTACTTTAGGATCAAAGCACTCGTGAAGCATCACCAAGATCTTTCATCTCAAAGTTACTAAATAGAAAATTCTTGATTTGATACAACATATTCTTATCTTTACTGCGAGTAGTATGTCATCAAATATGAACTTGCTCCCGCAGAACTTAAGATATATGCATTAGTCAAGTTAGACTCGAAACCATAATGTGAATTTGCTCTTATAGAACTTAAGGTATATGCATTAGTTAACTAAGTTCACACGACAATGGATTTGAAAGTTCACAACATAGTTAGCTCAGATGGTTTCAAGTCTAACTTAGTTGACTAATGCATGTGCCTTAAGTTTTGTGGGAGCAAGTTCATATTTATGGCCTTGTATGTTGATGACATACTACTCGCAAGTAAAAATAATAATATGTTGCATCAAATCAAGAATTTTCTATTTAGTAACCTTGAGATGAAATATCTTGGTGATGCTTCATTTGTTCTAGGGATAGAAATACTAAGAGACAGAACTGAAGGTATTCTAAGACTATCCCAAAGAAATTATATCTATAAAATGTTGAGTATGTATGGCATGAAAGACTGTAAACCAGGTGATACACTCATAGCAAAAACGAGACAAATTTAATTCCGAACATTATTCTAAAACTGATCTAGATAAAATTGCCATGAAAGACATCTCCTATGTGTCCCTTGTAGGCCTTCTCATGTATGACTAAGTATGCACGAGATCAGATATAGCCTTCATCACAAGAATGCTATGGCGATACTTAAGTAACTCAGGAATGAAGTACTTGAAAGCAGCTAAGAGGGTGCTTAAGTACCTGAAGAAAATAATATATTATATTCTCACATATCGAAGATCGGAAAAGCTGGAGGTCATTGAATATACTAATCCTGATTTTGGAGGTTGTAGATAGCATGAAGTTGACATTAGGATACATCTTGGTGATGATAGGAGGCGTTGTATCGTGGAAGAGTGCTAAACAGACACTAGTAGCACCTTCAACAATGGCGGTCAAGTTCATTGCATGCTACGAAGCCTCAAACCATGGTGTATGGCTCAAGAATTTTGTCACTAGGCTACATGTGGTCCCTACTATCAAGAGACCACTCACATTGATGTGTGATGACAATTCATCCGTATTCTATGCGACAAACAATAGAAGCTCGACCAAGTCTAGGTACATAGACATTAAGTTTCTGGCAGAGACAGTGTACAATAATGAGTTGAAAGTAGAACATATAGGTACAAAATCCATGATTACGGGCCTCCTTACAAAAGCACTACCACCCAACAAGTTTCATGAAGATGTCGCTCATATGAGTGTAGTACCTATGTTAGAATATTTTAGGGAATATGTGGGAGTCTGACTTTGTTTTAAGTTCCATGCTATGTGATTTGTAACAAATTATGAATATACAAATTATATTTTGAATCTCATTGTGTTCTTTCTTTAATGTTTTGACCTCACTAAAATAAAGAAATAAAGGTGGCATATTCGGAAATAGGCACATATAATCATACTCTCGTGCAATTTCTGAACTATATGACTAAAATCTAATTCATGTGATTCAGAAGTAATTGGTAATGTGATTTATATCGAAAAAGTCGCGCAGAAAATATTGTGATTATCGTTTAAATTCCTTGCTATTATAAATGATGGACCGAATTATTTAAGAAATACGAAAAATACAGAAAATTTAAAGTGATCTGGCCAGATCCGGACATATAATTAAATGGACGACACTTGTCCATGTGGGAGATTGTTAGAATTGAGACGTCAATTCTAATAAATAAAGTTCGGATTATGCGTTATATGATTGCTACATGTCACATATTGTCATCTAATATTACGAGGAGTAATATATAGATATGATGTATAATGTGATTAATTAATATTCAATGGCATTATATGTATTTTGCTAAGATTTGAGGCACAAATACATATAGAATTAATGTAAATTAATTATAATTATTGATGGACCGATTATGATTAATTATATACATATTGGTGTTAATATAAAGTCAGAAATATTATTTGGACTAATTCCAACTCAGGTTGGACCAAAGCCCAAGCAAAACAACCCAAACACAAGTCTATTGCTGTTGCAAGAAGATCTTTTGTGGTCGCAACGGATATAGGAGATTTGGCAGTAAACTTTTGATTTTTCAGAAGATTGATTATGGCCGTAATAGCTTCCATTACAGTCGCAAGAGCTTGGCAGAATTCCTGCAAAGTTTGGAAGTCAAGTCTATTGCGACCGCAAGAGACCTATTCCAAGGCAGATTTTGACAGTCTAGATTTGTCGGTATCTTTCAGATTGGATATCTTAGATTTTGTACCAAATTTATGGAATTATTTATAGACGTAAATAAGAGTTTAGAAAAGAATTAGGGAGAATATTATTTTATATAATCTATGAATATTTGATAATTAATTTTATATCTCTCCAAGATACGTTGACACCGCTATAAATAGTGTTGAATCTTCAAGCATTAGGTGTAACATAAACTAAATTGTGTCCATTAAGAGATTATACTCTTTGAATCATTTGTGTTCTCGGAGAAAGGAATAGCAACTCCTAACTGCTTGGAAGGATCCGTCAGTGAACCTCTCAAGCCACCGACATCTCCTCCGACTTCTCAAGGGATCTTCAGAAGATAGGACGAGAGATGGACAGTAAGTCGCTTCCGCTCATTTTGTTTTGTTTCGAACATTTAACACGAAGGATTTTGAATTGTTTACAATTTAATTGTAATTTAGGGATTTGGTTATGTTGGCTCTTACTTTAAATTGAATTACATCAAATTAGAACTAACATGACCTTCTAAAATTAAAAAGTAACCTAAGTCAAATGACAAACCTATACAAACTAAAAATCAGTCTATATGCATAACTGTTGGGATTTCATGTGTAAGTTCAAGAGGACGAAAATTAATTTTTTTGCCTCTATTTAACTCAATACACAAAGGATCTTATTTATATAACAATTGCAAGCAAGAATACACTATGACATTTCATCAAACACCTCTTGTGCATCAACAAAACAGAAAATAACACATTTATTTCTTGCACAAGAGTGAATAAAATATTATACCTAAAGAGATTGTCAAATCTCTTCGTAGAGAGGAGTCGATTCCTCTTCTAGGTCTCTTGGAAACCGTCGTCTTCCTTCTTCGGCCATGGAAGCACTCTTGTCTCTTAGTTCACCTTGAACCTAAACAACAACCTAAAGCATCCTTAGATAGATGGATGTAGAGGTTAGAGCTTAGATCCAACCACCTAGATCTTCAATCTTCAATGAACAAGCTATTTCATTTGGTGGCTAAACCTTACAAGAGAAGAGAAAGAAGAACAATGGAGTTTTCTTTCTACACACAAGAGAGGGAAAAGGAGGGTTACTATTCATGGGTTACTATTCACCTTACAGTAGTAAGAGAGAGAAAAAAGTCATTTTTCATCTCAAACATACCCCTTTATATAGCCAAGCCCTAGGGCAACACTTGTGTTAATTATTTACACAAATGGCTATGATTACTCTCTTGTTATTCCCTAATCATATTTTCCAAGGATTTAATTTATGAGTAAATAATATTACTATATTATTCTAATATGACTTAATTTATTATTCTTATAATGCTCTCAAACATTATACAAAATAATATTCACATATATTCTCATAAATTTATTTTATGATCTAAGCATGTCATTTTACATGACATATTACTTTAACATTTTATCACATGCATTTTAACTCATACATTATGAGATTAAATACATCATTCAAAATGTAAAATACTTGTTGTTTCTGTTCAGTTGGTGTGACCTTACAGAGGATCTACGTCATCTTGGGATATAATATAAAATACTTTATATTATGGACTATAAGAGGTTCTATCAGTACATTATAGTCTCCCAAACGACATAGTCGTTACGTGCTTGATCCACTTAATTCGTGTCTATCCTTGTCTCATGATATTTTAAATAATATGCAAAATAGGATCGTGTCATTTTTGCATTATATTCTTTTCTTGGTCTCTCAAGTGAATTATAAGTATAACTACATCAGTTATATTGCATGCAATATAATTTCACTTTACCAAGGGGCCCAGTAATATCATAACTCAAATAATTGGGGGACAATAATAATATTGACATATAAATTTCTCCCGCACAAGTTGTACATAACGAATTACTATATTATTCCAATCATTTGAATGGACTTTAATAGTAATCACATTATATACTTCTCACGTGAAAAACTTACATGTCTCATATATAAGATTCAAAGACACATTGGAAACATTAATGACACAAAACTAATCCATATAATGCTTCATCTAGTTAGGTCATGTTCAGTATATAAAGAATCACCATTTTATATACTCATGTCATTGAATGATAATCACTTATCAACATTTATAGAACTACAATGTACTTTGAATTGACATGACAATCTTCATGGTAAATAATGTTCCTTTTAATTACCACGATTGTAAACATATTTAGGATTATATGTTTTCATCTAAAGAGTTCTATGGTTCAAGACCATGAGCATTTTCTTGAACGCTTCTAAAGATATAACATATCAATCTCAAGGAACATAAATGTATAATAACATTTAAAATCATAAACAATTCATAAATTCGTTATAAAAAAGATAACTTTCAAAACACACAACCTTCAGTCTCCCACTTGTTTTAAAGTTTCTTATATGCATAAACTCTAAAAAGAGAGAACCCTTTCAATTTAGTTTTCAAGCCATTCTCCATGATCTTGTAGATCATGGACTCGAAATGAATTTCGTTCTTGGCTTACGATAAAAGCGTTTTCAAGGAATCAGCTATGTTGCTGTTTGTGTCTACCCATATTAATATAATTTTGTCTTTGTCTATAAAGTCTCGAGTCACGAAGTACTCTCTATCATGTACTTTGTCTTATGATGTGATATTGGCTCCTTGATTTGCATAATAGATGCACTATTGTAGCAAAACAACTCCTAGGATCCTTCACAGGATAAGACAGCACTAAGTTTCTTAGGATACTTCTTTATCCATTCTTCTTTGCTTGCCTCTGCGGCGCCATGACTTTCGCTGAGGTGATTGAGTTTGTCATAGTTGATTACTTCCAACTATGCTAACTCACTTCACCACTAATCAGAAGAAGGATGTATTCAGATTGATAATCTGGATCAGTTATAAAACTAGCATCAGTGTAGTCTTCTACAATGAGCTCTCTTTGACCACCATAGACAAGAAACTTATTCTTGGTCCTTTTTAGGTACTTAAGAATATTCTTGTCTGCAGTCCAATAATTAGGACTCGATGAAGTCTAATGATGACTTGTCATTCTTAGAGCATACCCGACATCCAGTCTGCAAGCCATAACATACATGATGCAATCTATGACTGATTCATAGGAAACATTGTTCATGCATTTTATGTCTTTGTGTGTTGTGACAAATTGTAACTTGCTAAATTGCACAACACTTTTATTGACACATTTTCCTTCTTGAAATTTCCCATACGGAATCTTTCCAAGATTTTGTCAATTTAAACTTTTTGACTTAGGCCAATGAGTTTGTGAGGACTATCTCTATATATCTTAATCTCTAAGACATATTGAGCCTCATTCATGTCTTTCATTGAAAAAACATTATTTTCAATGAGCTCTTTGTTTGCTCCATCAAAGATACTTCATTCTACATTAACAATATGTCATCGACATGCAAGATCTAGAGCTACATATGACTCCCACTAACCTTCTTGTATACTCAAGGTTTTTCCTTGCTTTGAATGAATCCATGAGTTTTAACCTCTTCATCAAAGCGCTTGTTCCACATCCTCAACGTTTGCTTCAAGCCATAAATGGCTCTTTGAAGGCTGCATACTTTGTTGCTGTTCTTTGCATCATCAAAATCTTGATGTTGTAACATGTACACATCCTCATCTATCTTACCATTTAGGAAAGTTATTTTGAAATCCAATTGACAGATTTCATAATCCTAAAATGCATCAATACTAGCATAATTCGAATAGATTTGAACATGAAAACTTGTGAAAAAGGTTTCGTGATAGTCAATCTCTTGAATTCGACTAAAACCTTTCATTACAAGTCTTGCCTTGTTTTTCATGTTACTATTCATGTCCATCTCCCTCTTAACAACTCATTTGTTATTAATGAGTTTATTTCCTTAAGGAAGATCTATCAAGTTCTACACTTGATTGCAATACATGAATTTTATTTTGAATTATGGTTGTCTGTCGTATTTTCTTTCCATTGTTTCTTCATAGGTCGAGAGATCTTCGGTATCCATTACCAAGACTTCATGAAGACCCATATAAAAATCAGGTCTTCTTCTTTCCCTTGTTGACCTTTCTAAGCTTACTATGTTCTTGCAACTCCTATTGAGCTTCTTCAACTTCTTTCACAATTTGTTGTGAATTTGGTTCTTGCTCGGGTCGAGTTGAACGAACACTTGGTGAGAGGTATAAGTCTCTTCAACAAACTTTGTGAAGCGTGACTGTTTGTACTCCCACTGATCAAAGGAACTTTATGTGACATTTCATGACCATCTTGAATGCTATCATTCATCTCATGATCACTTGCGGATCATCTTGAGTTTTCTCAAGTGTTATCCTATTGCCATTGCTTTTGATTCTTTTGAGAAATTTCTTCTCTAAGAATACTGCATCATTCTCAAATATAATATTCGTTAACTTGTGCCAAAAGTTGTAACCTTTTTATTTTGGGTCTCTCCTGAAGAAGCATTTATCAATTTTGGATTTTAGTTGACATCATACGCTTGACGTATGACTCACAATCCAAAACTTTGAGAAAAATATATGTTGGATGGTTTGCCCATCCAAAACTAATGTGGAGTTTTCTCAATGGATTTTGATGGAACAATATTTAGTGTGTGAGCTGATGTTTGGAGTGCGTGACCCCAAAAATACAAAGATAGCTCTGTTTGGTACATCATTGAACGAACCATATCAATCAAGGTTCGATTCATTCTCTCAGAAACACCATTTCATTGCGGTGTTCTGGGTGAAGTGAGTTGTGGTATGATACCACACTCTTTCAAGTATGTATTAAACTCATTACTCAAGTATTTGTCTCCACGATCAATTTGTAGGACTTTAATTCTTTTGTCAAGTTGATTTTCTACTTCATTCTTGTACTCTCTGAATTTTTCAAAGAATCCATTCTTATTCTTCATAAGATACACATAGTCATATCGACTATAATTATTTATGAAGATAATGAAGTACATATAATCAACTCTTGCACTCTTATTCACAGGACCACATACATCGAAAATGTATGAATTCCAATAAGTTGTTTGTCTTTACACCTTTACCATTTAACGATGATTTGGTCATCTTTCCTGTTAAACAAGATTCACATTATTGATTACAAGCATGAATAAACTATTCTCATATAATGAGCAAAGAGATGTGACTCACACAACTCTTGCTTATTTATGGCCTAACAACGAATTCATGTTGAGTAGTTAACAGACATGAACAAGTCATTTCCATATAATGAGTAGAAAGTTGTGCCTCACACAACTCTCACTAATTCATGGCTTAATAACAAAGTCATGGTTGGTAGTTAACAAGCATGGATGAGTCATTTCCACATAATGAGCAAAGAGATGTGCCTCACACAACTCCCACTCATTTTTGGCCTAATGATGAATTCATGCAATTTTCACAATTTCTAGCAATTAAGATCACACTCATGTTTATTCTCAAGTACTAGCTTAAAGTGGATAAAATGTGTTGCTTGTTTATATGGCCAGGACATAGTGCCATAAAAAGTGTTTTATTCGTATGTGACATCTTGAGTATCTTGTTATTGACATTCAACATATGTTTATCCTTAACTAAACAAAGTATCATTTATTAGAAATGATAGCATTTGTATAAACATGATAAACATCCTTTAAATTTAAATACAAACCACTAGACAATTGTAAGTTGAGGGTGCCGAGTATAATCACATATATACTTGCACCATTACCAACTTTCAATACAACCTCTCATTTCAAGAGTGATCTTTTATCCCTCAGTGCATTCACATTATAAACTAAGTGAGCACAGGATTCAGTATCATTACCAAATCTTGGATCATCGTACTAAATTTAAATTTAGTTCAATAACAAGTATGCATTGGGATGCTTGCTTTCAACCTTTGCCTCTATCCATGTCATTCTTGTACTTGGGACAATTCATTTTGAAATGTCCCTTCTCGTGGCAATAGAAGCGCTCTATGTTAGAGTTTGGAGAGTCATTCTCCTTACTTCTCTTGGAGGTGCTCTCTTGAGCTCCTCCATCCTTTGCCATTGAGTAAGAGATGCATCTTACTCGTCTTGCTCTTTCTATTGCCTTTGTTCTTAGCAATCATCTTGCTTTTTGACACGATAGTTAAGACATATTTCTCATTTGTCCTTTTTTTATGTCATTAGCAAGGGGGTGTTTTATAACCATAGAAAACAAAATTAGGAGATATAGACAGCTATAAAATTTATTAAGGGTATATCGTTGTTCATGAATAAGAATTTGTACTAACAAAATATTTAAAGTTTGTCCTTTTTGTTAGTCACACAAGACCCCTTTCAAATAAATAGACCTCATCCAAATATTTGTCAAGGTAGGTAATCATTTACCAATCATAAACTTTTAAGTAAAACTTAACCATATGACTCTTGTCGTTTTCATTAAGAAATAATAATTCAACTTCTTAATAAAACTCTCTTTCCCAAAACCGAAGCCTAGATCTTGGTGATTTGTTAAGAAAACTCATTTTATTGGACAACAAGAATGAATGAGTTATTTCCACATAATGAGCAAAAGATGTGCCTCACACAACTCCCCTCATTTTTGGCTTAATAACTAATCCATGCAAGTTCCACGATTTCTAGTAATAAGAGTCACACACTCACACTCATGCTTATCTTCGACTACTAGCTTAAAGTGGATAAAATGAGAAGGAAATATACTCTTACATTTTTCATGGACATAGTGAAAATATGACTTTGATAATTTTGGTAGGGCATGTATTCATTCAAACAATACTTAGCCTAACAATACAAATTATCTAACATATTCATAAAATAAATAAGCTGCGTGGGTTGTATGGCTTCCGCTTGCATTCTTGTAGCTTCATCAATCATCTTCAGAAGGAATACATCTAAGCTACTAAAACTCACCAAATTTTCAATCTACTTTTGAAACTATTCTAAAGCAAAATGAAAAGTACATTTAGAATAACCCTAATTTAAAATCCTATGTGGTATGCAAGCCAAGAATGAATTAATACATGAATGACAACCTAACATCATTGCCATAATTTAATTATTACAATTAATTAATAATGGAACCTTAGGCTGCAATTACAAACATTCATACACATCATTCATTACAACACAAAAGGCATTGGAAATCTTGAGCCATACAAACCCACAATCCTCCTGCAAAACAGGGTTAGTATACAAGTATAATCTCACTGCACTATTCAATCTTGTTTAGTTATGTCCATATCTCTCAAGTTATTATTCCATCTAAATTATTTTAAATCCCAAAAATAATCTCAATAGAATAAATATTTATCAATTAAATGTCATTCCCTATGACTTTTAAGTTATTCCCACATGGCGAGCAAAGAGAAGTGCCTCACACAACTCTCACTCACTTATGGCCTAATAACAAAACAAGTCATGCTTGATTGTCCTTTTAGAAAGTCAATTATTCAATAGAACAAACATTTATCATTTAAATGTTATTCTATATGATTCATTTAAGAATCTCCAATATTCTCTAATTACTTTTAGAAAACATAAATTGACTTTTTTGTTCTTAATCATCATTATTGTTAATTAAAATTTTAAAATTTTAATTCTATCACTTTCAATCATACTTGGATGAGTCCTAACACAATATTTTTTACAAAACAAATCATTGTGCAACAATAAATTTCACAAAAATGAAATTTCAGAAACTGTCTCAGGTTTCAACCTGTTGCGCACCAGTCAGTGTTTTCTATGTCAAAAAATGTGTCTTTCGAATTAAAATTAAATCCATATATTTCTAAAAACTAGATTTAAGTACCTTTCTATATGTACAAAGATATCCAGAAAATAGTTAACCATTTGTGAGAAAAACATATTTTAATCCAGAATTCCAGATCTGGAAAACAGATTGTTGTCACCTCTGTAGTTTGTAATTTACATAAAATCTGTAATAGTAGTGTATTAAAAAAATATAGTTTTCTAGAAACAAGACTTCATCATCTTTCTAATTATAGGTAGCATGCACGAATCCATTCATCCAAATTTGAGATATACTATTTTGAATCTCAACAAAACAGAAAACTGGACACAGAAAATCCAGCACTGTACCCATTTTTCTTATTTTTGTTTACCATAATAAAACGATTTAAACTCCCCATTTTATTTTAGAATCTTTATCCACACATCATAAACTAATGTAGGAATTTTTAGATTCAAAGAAATCGTGATTAAAAAATTACCAAAGTAATTAAATGTCTTAAGAACCCAAAAAGAACAGATTTATGAACAAAAACTTGAGAGATAAGTAACTAAACACTTGTGCACTTAATTTAGCACTAATTTAATAGTCTAATTGCTATAAAATAAGCCTAAGCTCTGATACCACTATTGAGATTTCATGTGTAAGTTCAAGAGGACGAAAATTTATTTTTTTGCCTCTATTTAACTCAATACACAAAGGATCTTATTTATGTAACATTTGCAAGAAAGAATACACTATGACATTTCATCGAACACCTCTTGTGCATCAACAAAACAGAAAATAACACATTTATTTCTTGCACAAGAGTGAATAAAGTATTATACCTAAAGAGATTGTCAAATCTCTTCGTAGAGAGGAGTCGATTCCTCTTCTAGGTCTTTTGGAAACCGTCGTCTTCCTTCTTCGACCATGGAAGCACTCTTGTCTCTTAGTTCACCTTGAACCTAAACAACAACCTAAAGCATCCTTAGATAGATGGATGTAGAGGTTAAAGCTTAGATCCAACCACCTAGATCTTCAATCTTCAATGAACAAGCTATTTCATTTGGTGGCTAAACCTTACAAGAGAAGAGAAAGAAGAACAATGGAGTTTTCTTTCTACACACAAGAGAGGGGAAAGGAGGGTTACTATTCACCTTACTGTAGAAAGAGAGAGAAAAAGTCATTTTTCATCTCAAACATACCCCTTTATATAGCCAAGCCCTAGGGCAACACTTGTGTTAATTATTTACACAAATGGCTATGATTACTCTCTTGTTATTCCCTAATCATATTTTCCAAGGATTTAATTTATGAGTAAATAATATTACTATATTATTCTAATATGACTTAATTTATTATTCTTATAATGCTCTCAAACATTATACAAAATAATATTCACATATATTCTCATAAATTTATTTTATGATCTAAGCATGTCATTTTACATGACATGTTACTTTAACATTTTATCACATGCATTTTAACTCATACATTATGAGATTAAATACATCATTCAAAATGTAAAATACTTGTTGTTTCTGTTCAGTTGGTGTGACCTTACAGAGGATCTACGTCATCTTGGGATATAATATAAAATACTTTATATTATGGACTATAAGAGGTTCTATCAGTACATTATAGTCTCCCAAACGACATAGTCGTTACGTGCTTGATCCACTTAATTCGTGTCTATCCTTGTCTCATGATATTTTAAATAATATGCAAAATAGGATCGTGTCATTTTTGCATTATATTCTTTTCTTGGTCTCTCAAGTGAATTATAAGTATAACTACATCAGTTATATTGCATGCAATATAATTTCACTTTACCAAGGGGCCCAGTAATATCATAACTCAAATAATTGGGGGACAATAATAATATTGACATATAAATTTCTCCCGCACAAGTTGTACATAACGAATTACTATATTATTCCAATCATTTGAATGGACTTTAATAGTAATCACATTATATACTTCTCATGTGAAAAACTTACATGTCTCATATATAAGATTCAAAGACACATTGGAAACATTAATGACACAAAACTAATCCATATAATGCTTCATCTAGTTAGGTCATGTTCAGTATATAAAGAATCACCATTTTATATACTTATGTCATTGAATGATAATCACTTATCAACATTTATAGAACTACAATGTACTTTGAATTGACATGACAATCTTCATGGTAAATAATGTTCCTTTTAATTACCACGATTGTGAACATATTTAGGATTATATGTTTTCATCTAAAGAGTTCTATGGTTCAAGACCATGAGCATTTTTCTTGAACGCTTCTAAAGATATAACATATCAATCTCAAGGAACATAAATGTATAATAACATTTAAAATCATAAACAATTCATAAATTCGTTATCAAAAAGATAACTTTCAAAACACACAACCTTCAATAACAATATATACAATAAGAAAACCAAGTTCACTAAACCTAATTCTATAAGGTGGTAAACAAATCTAGAGTTAGAAATGATTATAGGATTACCAACTAACATATAGCTCAACCACTAAAGCTTTATGGTAAGGATATGTATGGTAGTTTCCATGAGCTAATGATAACAAGAAATTTGGTAACGATTTTCAAATAAAGAAAAATGTTTAATGATGCTTTTAAACCAAGACATAACCCTAAAAATATGCTAAATGATCATAAGAATTTTATTAGCAATTAAAAAAAAAAGAGATACAATAATGCCTGCCATCAAACTATCATCCTGAAAACTACATTAGTAATTTTCATTATAAAAGAATAAGGGTGAATTATTGGAGATCAATTAATAAGAATGATTATGATCAAAGCAATATCAACTTCAAGACTATCTTTTATTCATCTTGTTTGAATTTTGGACATCAAGATTGATTTTGTTGTGTTAAGAATAGTAAGTGTATAATTCCATTTGATGTGTCTAACACTATTGGGACTAAACCAATACTCTCCCAGTTTGATTTTATTTTGAGTATTATGTTGAGGGAGATTCATGTAACAAAATGTACGATTTAATGTCCAATTGATTGAATCATATGTTTAGTGAATTTTGGTTGATCTTTTTATCCAAATCATAACTCATTCTGAACATTTGCATGAGTTCAAACACTATATGATAGCTGAATTGAGCCGACTTTTTTTAAATAAAAAAAGAAATTTATGTTCAAGTATCTGAGCTTACGATTTTTTTTCATTATTAAGAAATTTAGATTTAAGATAGGAAGAGTTGGTAAAGAAATTAGAGAGCACACCAACATTTCCTATTCCTGCTATTTACAAGTCAAATTAGAAAATCTTTAGAAGAAAGGATGAGAATAGACAAATCCTTAAAAAACTTCCATGATTTTTGGAATAGATAAAGAATTTTTTTTCAAATAGACCCTATAAATATCAAAGATCAAATTTGAAACATTGCAGCAAAATAATTCACAAATAAACTCTAAAATAGTTGTTTGCGTTATGGAATCCATTACAACGGGTTAAGAATGTGTTATAACGGCTGGAAACCCATTTTAATAGGTTAGAACATAAAAAACTAGCCGTTGAAGGTTTAAATGTTGGTTGCGTTACATAAAAGAAGAGAGAGACCCGCTATAACGGTTGAGAATCTGTTATAACAGATCGGCAATCTGTTGCAACGACAATTAAACCCTTGAGTTCGTAAGGGTTGTTATTTAAGATCTTCCTTCCTCTCCAAGTGATTATGTTCTAGCAAAAATCAAAATTAGACCCTTGAGTTCTTTCCTTGTTGAAATCATAGCCTCAAAATCTCTCCAAATTTCCCAATCTCTCAAGATCTCAAGCAAATTCTCAAAATATCAAGTCATCCTTCTTCAAGAATTCACCAAGATCATCATGTTTATGTTTGATATTAATTTGGTACAATTCAATTTAGGATATAACCATCATATTACTAAAACCCTAACTAATAATTGTAATTCAATTATTGATTCTCCGCGAAACATGTTTGAAATAAAAATAAGGCGGAAGCATGAACTTACTATCCATCTCCAATGTTGTCTCCTTTCTCGAGTCCTTGAAGCGTGGAGATTTTCTTGCACAATCGCGAAAGTCTCTTCAATGGGTTCTTTGTTGATGAGTTCTTCCAAGCGATTAGGAACGCTTTCTTTTCTCCAAGAATACAAATACCTCAATGGAGTATGTGTTAGTTAAGCGACCTAGAGGACCAATTATTTGTGATGATACTCTTGTTTAGTTTTATGCATTGGATGATTTATATCATTTTATTTCTTGAGTTTTATATATTTCATAGATTATTTGAGTTGAGGACTTGAATTGTGAAACTCTATGATTAATTATCAAATTCTTAATAGTTCTTAGTCTTATATCATTAGCATGGAACACTGAATGATTATATATAGACTAGTATGTGGATTAATGTGTGATCATGTTTCACAGATCACTGATACGAGGTATCTGTTTAATCACATAAATATACATGTACATGATGCGTGATATTGAAAATAACCCACCTTGACTTGTTGTAGAGATTGTGTTTGTGTCATCAGCAAAGTCATAAATTAGTATTGATTCTATTATCTGAGATATCATAATTCTAGATAATTAATGTATATTTTGTGCGATTATCAAACGCTGCTTTTAGCCGAGGGCTATAAAGATAATTTTCGGATATACGCGAATTATGCTAGAAGTTATGGATATTCAATAGGATATATTTGTCTGTCTCATTTCATATGAGATTAGTGATATCTCTGGGTCCCTTGATGTAGTGATAATTATTATGCATGCATTTGTGATCATGGGATGATACAAATAATAATTAGGCACTGAAGATAAAAAAAATGATTAATGGTCAAGAATGACACATTTCTATGCTTGACATTAATCAATGATATTACGTGACAAAGGAATCAATACAAAAGAATAAAGGATCACAATTTTCTGTGTTTTATCGGGAAATCATAATGCATTGCTAGATGCCAATTATGATTTATAAATTAATGTTTATTAATTTATTACTGACTGATCATGACATAGATCCTACTAGGTCGCTCTATTTGACAAGTTGAAGCATAGAACAATTAATTAATTATGTGGAACATGATTAATTAAATTTGAATTAGATTAATTTGGGTGAGGCCTAAATATGGATGAGATAAAGTTTGGCTCAGAGTGAGTCCAAATCTATAAGAGAATTTACGAAAAAAATAAGTGAATGACTCTTGACTCTTGGGTAATAATTTTGCCGATTGGTATCGTAATCTAAAGATTGTCTTGAAACACCAAAAGAAAGAGCATGTGCTTGATGCACGTTTACCTAAACGACCTGCTGATACTGCTACTCGTGCCGATCGAGATCGGTACGAGAAAAATTGTGATGAATCTAGTGAAATGAGTTGCCTCATGCTTGTGTCGTTGACACCCGATCTTCAAAGACGTTTTGAGGATTGGAAAGCATACGACATGATATGTGAGCTCAAGAACATGTTTCAAGAGCAAGCATGCTGTGAGCGTTATCGTGTCGCGAAGGGACTCTTTGAATGTAGGATGACTGAGGGGGCCTCAGTTAGTGCCCACGTTCAAAAGCTGATGGGTCTTATATAGCAGTTTGGGAAGCTGGGTTCTACTATGGACCAGAAGCTATGCACTAATCTCATCCTGCACTCATTGCCATCGAATTTTAGTATGTTCATCATGAACTACAACATGGCATGAGTAGTCAAGCCGCTGAATGAGTTGCATTCTATGCTCTCTATGGATGAGACATCCATCAGGCGGGCACTTGATGCTCTGGCAGTAACTAGACACAACAAGAAGGTGAATGAAAGGTAATTGGAAAGGAAAGGGGAAGGTTAAAGGCAAGGACAAGGCTCAAGCTGGGAGCAAGAGCACACCCAAACCGATGAAAGTTTCTGCACTGACCCAGACATTGTGTGCTTCTATTGTAATGGCAAGGTTCATTTCAAGCGAGCGTGTCCAAAGTTCCTGGAGGAGCAGAAGGCATTGGAAATGTCATCTTCTTCAGGTATTCATGTTGTTAAAATCAATTTCGTTGTGTCATCTTCTACCTCTTAGGTCGTGGACTCAGGAGCGGGTGCTCATATTTGTTCAAATATGCAGGCACTAAAAAGAAGTAGATGGTTGGCGAAGGGTGCAATGCAATTCAAGTTTGACAATGGTGCGTTGGTTTGCGGCCATAGCTGTTGGAGACTTGGAGTTGATTTTGCTTAGTGGGCTTGTAATAGAACTGAGTAGTGTTTATTATGTTCCTTGTGCTAGTAGAAACATTATGTCTGTGTCTTGTTTAGATTCTCATGGTTTTTAGTTTTCTTTTAAGAACAGATGTACCATTTCTCGAAATGGTTTATTCTATACTAGCGCTTCTTTTTTTTAATGCTCTTTATGTGATTGACATCGGAACACCCATTTATGTGAAGGACTTCTAGGTCATTTTGATTGGGAGTCAATTGATCGATGTAAATCATGTTTACTTGGGAAGATGACCAAAGCACCTTTCAATAAGGTTAATGAAAGGACTACAGAGCTGTTAGCACTTGTGCATACAAATGTGTGTGGTCCTTTTGGCATAAGCACAAGAGGTGGATATTCATACTTCATTACGTTTATTGATGATTTCAGTAGATATTGATATGTGTTTCTGATGAGACATAAGTCAGAATCCTTGGAGAAGTTCAAAGAATTCCAAAATGACGTCGAGAATCAACTTGGAAGATTAAAGCACTACGATCGGATCGTGTTGGCGAATACCTAAGTACTGAGTTTAGAAATCATCTCAAAGAGTGTGGAATCATTCCACAACTGACTCCACCTGGAACACCATAGTGGAATGGTGTGTCCGAGCGGAGAAATCGTAGATTGTTGGATATGGTACGATCGATGATGAGTCGGGCATAACTACCTATATTCTTTTGGGGATATGCTCTTGAGACTGCTCTTTTCACCTTAAATAGAGTACCCACCAAGTCTGTAGACAAGACTCCATACGAGGTGTGGACGGGGAGGGTCCCCAACTTGTCTTTTCTCAAAATTTGGGATTGCGAAGCTTATGTTAGGCGGTTAATACCTAACAAGCTTGGTCCTAAATCTGACAAATGTTTTTTCATTGGTTATCCGAGGGAAACCAAGGGTTATTACTTCTATCATAAGTCGAATAACAAAATATTTGTTGCTCGACATGGTGCATTTTTGGAGGAGGAGTTCCTCTCCAAAGAAAGTAATGGGAGCAAGGTAACACTCGAAGAAATTTGAGACCCACTTCTTGATACTTCGGGTCAAACCGAAGTGGAACAAGTTCCAAGCAAGGCTTTGGAACAAGTTCAGCAGACACCACATGTTAGAAGGTCAGGGAGGATAGTCCATGCACTTGAGAGGTACTTATGACTACATGAGATATTACTTATTGGTGATATTGATCCCTTGACATATCATGAGGCAATGTCAAGAGAAGACTCCGATGAATGGCTCAAAGCCATGAAATCCGAATTGCAATCCATGGAGGACAACCAAGTGTGGGACCTGGTTGGCTTACCTGATGGGATAAAACCCGTCAAAAATAAATGGGTCTTCAAGAGAAAGAACGACATGGATGGCAACTTGACTGTATACAAGGCACGTCTAGTGGCGAAAGGTTTTACTCAAGTCGAGGGGATCGACTATGATGAGACCTTTTCACCAGTGGCCAAGTTTCAGTCAATTCGGATCCTTTTAGCGATTGCCGCATTTCATGATTATGAGATTTGGAAAATGAATGTCAAAACCGCATTTCTAAATGGGGTTCTGGATGAGGATATGTACATGGTACAACCTGATGGTTTTGTCGATCCTAAAAAGACTGGGAAGGTATGCAAGCTTAAGAGATCTATTTATGGATTAAAGCAAACATCTCAGACTTGGAACATAAGGTTCGATGACGAGGTCAAAGTTTTGGGATTCATGAGAAATCCAAAAGAACCTTGTGTTTACAAGAAGATGAGTGAGAGCTCAATTGTGTTTTTGGTGTTGTATGTCGATGACATTCTTTTAATTGAAAATGATATTCCTATGCTTGAATCTGTGAAGTCATCATTGAGTAAGACTTTCTCAATGAAAGACTTGGGCGAGGCTACCTATATTCTAGGTATGAGGATCTTTCGTGATAGATCTAAGAGACTCATAGGTTTGAGTCAAAGTGCATACATAGGAAATATGTTGGAGAGGTTCAACATGTAGGATGCCAAGAGATGTTTCCTACCTATGTCACATGACATTTCTCTTAGTGTGTCTTAGTGTCCTAGGACACATGAGGAAAGAGAGAAGATGGGTATGGTTCCATATGCCTCGGCTATTGGATCCATTATGTACGCGTTCAGATGTGTCTTATGCACTTAGCATGACTAGCAGATATCAAAAGGATCCCGAGGAGGACCTTTGAACAGATGTCAAGAACATCTTTAAGTACTTGAGAAGGACTAAGAATTTTATTTTGATCTACGGTGGTGAGAAGTATCTTGCAGATACAGGGTACTGTGATGCTAGTTTTCAAACCGACCGTGATGACTCAAAAGTCATAAACGGATACATATACATGTTTAGTGGTGGAGCTGTCTCTTGGAAGAGTTCCAAGCAGGACAGTATGACTGAGTCTGCTGTTGAGGCAGAGTATATGGTTGCTTGCGAGGTAGGCAAATGATAATTTAGATTCGTGAATTCGTTGAGAACGAAAACATCAAAATGTGCAAAGTAGGTACGAACAACAACACAGCTGATCCGCTGACAAAACCACTTCCATTGGCCAAGCATGCGGGGCATGTTGGCACTATGGGTATGCGATGCATCAGAGACTGGTACGAGGTACTTAACTGACTCTAGCATGATCATATATGACGTAATAGAGCTTGATACAGGGTATCTATTTGATCATGGTACGAGGTATCTGTTTAATCACATAAATATACATGTATGGGGTACGTGATATTGGACATGACCCACCTTGACTTGCTGTAGAGATTGTGTTTGTGTCATCAGCAAAGTCATAAATTAGCTGTGTTACTCGGATACGCCATTTCCCTAGCCGTACGCGTATCGGATACGCCTCGAATACGGATACGCGACGGATACGGTGCGGGTGCGTATCGGATACGCCACGTGGCGTATCCAATTATTTTATATTATTTGACCGACGGATACGGTGAAGATACGTTTTGGATACGTTTTGAATACGTTTTGGATACGTTTCGGATACGTTTTGAAATACAAATTGAGTTTTTTTAGTAATATTAAATAAGCAATTGTGTATATTATATAATATTATTCACGCCACGTAATTTGTATAGTATTATTTTCGATATAACATGAACTCTTTTGTCAAGAAAGTGTTTAATCAAATGCTTATATTTTTTTGTTATTTCACAAGTATCAATAGATATTAAAAAAAGTTGAATAGAAAAACAAATTTCAAGCATTGTAATATATAATATGCTTTTTTTATTGTATATATATCCGCACCCGTATCCGCGATTTTTTAAAAATGCCGTATCGCTGCACCCGCACTGTATCGGATACGATACGCGCACCCGCACTCGTGCAACACAGTAAATTAGTATTGATTATATTATCTGAGATATCATAATTCTAGATAATTAATGTATATTTTGTGCGATTATCAAACGCTGCTTTTAACCGAGGGCTATAACGATAATTTCTAAATATAAGCAAATTATGCTAGAAGTTATGGATATTCAATAGGATATATTTGTCCGTCTCATTTCATATGAGATTAGTGATATCTCTGGGTCCCTTGATGTAGTGATAATTATTATGCATGCATTTGTGATTATGGAATGATACAAATAATAATTATGCACTCAAGAAAATGATTAATGGTAAAGGATAACACATTTCTACGCTTGACATTAATCAATGATATTACGTGACAAAATAATAAATACAAAAGAATAAAGGATCACGATTTTCTGCGTTTGATCGGGCAATCATAATGCATTGCTAGATGCCAATTATGATTTATAAATTAATATTTATTAATTTATTACTGATCGTAACATAGATTCTACTGGGTCGCTCTATTTGACAAGTTGAAGCATAGAACAATTAATTATTATGTGGAACATGATTAATTAAATTTGAATTGGATTAGTTTGGGCGAGATTCAAATATGAATGAGATAAAGGTTGGCTCAAGGTGAGTCCAAGCCTATGAGAGAATTTTATGAAGAAATAAGTGAATGACTCTTGAGTAATAACTTTCCATGATTTTGATGCAACATATTTTGATAACTTTGCACGAAATCAATTCTGTTTTTTAAAGAGCACGTAGCACCTCTCTTTATTATGTGTTCATAATGGTGCCTTTATTGGTCCTTTTTTTTGGAATGAAAACCGTCAAGAGTCAAAGAAAAATAAAGGTGCAAATATTTCACTTAAAGTCTCTGATCCATCTATATTCCCTTGGTCTTTTTGGTCTCTGTGATAAACGGAGAATAAAATAAAGAATGTCAAAAATCCAATTCAAATAAAAGGAATATCAATTTATCTCATGCATGTGTATCAAAGTAGATTGAAAATTCTTGTTCTATAGAAGGTCTAGCAATCTTGCTTCGACTCATAAAGGAGTGCACGTGATAGAGGCTTCACATTTGGAAAACTTTCGTGAGACGGGACGAGAACCTACATCTTTGTCGTTGATTCGTGAAGACGCGAGCAACTTCTACACAAAGGAAGTCGTCGCGCTTGGTTATGATACCAAGTAAGGTACAAAATTCACAATCTTGTTAGATTCGAATTTTATACACATGATCCTTGGGATTTAAATTGGATTGCATGAAATTTTCAAAATTCCTCATATCATGCACGTAACAAAAACCCTACAGTGTGATCACTCAATGAAGAAGTGTATCGGTAGCTACGTACAACACATGTGCCCTAAACAAAGTGTTTCCACTGTTTGAATTACCCCATAACACTTGGAGACCGGACTCCTTTTATAAGGGCATAAGTGTATCTTGGAAAGATGCAAAATTAATTATCAAATATTCACAAAATATTTAAAATTATATTCTCTCTAATTCTTTTCCAAATCTAACGTTTACTGTTGTAAATATTTTCATGAATTTGGTTAAAAGCTAAAATATCCAATCAGAAAGATAATTGTAAATTTAGGCAACCAAAACTTGCCTTAAAGCATGTCTCTGTGATCGCAATGAATTTCATTACGGTCGCAATTGACTTGGCAATTTCAGACATGGCAGGTTTCTGCCAAGACTCTTGCGGCTGCAATGAGATCATTTTGCAGCTGCAATGAGTCATGCTGGAAATCAGCATATTTGTTGCCAAATCTCTCCTACTACATTGCGACTGCAAAGGATCTATTGAGGCCCCAATAGACTTACGTTTGTGCTGTTTTGCTTGGTTTTTTATGCAATTTGAGTTGGATTTAGCCTAAACAATATTTCTAACTTTACACTAACACCATATATAATTTAATTGATCATAACCGGTCCATTAATAATTATAATCAATTTACTTTAATTCTATAAGCATCATTGCTCAAAATCTTAGTAAAATATGCATAATGCCTTGAAATATTGAATATTGAATTATTCATATAGCATGAACAAGTGTGATCATATTATGTTATAGTACATGACATTTAGTAATCATATAGCACGTAGTCCAAACTTTATTTATTGGAATTGACATCTCAATCCCAACAATCTCCCACATGAACAAGTGCGATCCATTTGATTACATATGTGTGAATCTGGCGAGATCACTTTTAACTTTTCTATCTTTCTTTTTGTATCTCTTAAACAATTCGGTCCACCAGTTATATCAGTAAAGGGACTTAAATGGTAATCACTATATTTTCTATGCGGCTTTATCAATGTAAATCATAGTATCAAATACTTTTGGATGACATGAATTAGACTTTGGTTATATAGTTCCGAAATTATATGAGGGTGTGATTTTACATGCCTATTTCCGAAACCTTTATTTCTTTACTTTAGTGAGGTAAAAAAATTTAAAGAAAAAACACAATGAGATTAAAAATATAATTTGCATATATCATAACTTGTTACAAATTACATAGCATGAAACTTCAAAAATGAAATCAAAATCTCACATTTTCCCCAAACTACCCTAACATAGGTACTACGCCCATATGAGCGACATGTTCATGAAACTTCTTGGGTGATAGTGCTTTTGTAATGAGATCTGCAATCATGGAGTATGTACCTATATGTTCCACCTTCAACTCATTATTCTACACTCTCTTTGCCAGAAACTTGATGTCTATGTACTTAGACTTGGTCGAACTTCTGTTGTTTGTCGCATAGAGTACGTCTGAATTGTCATCACACATCAATGTGAGTGGTCTCCTGATAGTAGGGACTAGATGTAGCCTAGTTACAAAATTCTTGAGTCATACACCATGGTTTGAGGCTTCGTAGCATGCAATGAACTCGAACGCCATTGTTGAAGGTGCTACTGGTGTCTGTTTAACACTCTTCCATGATACATCGCTGCATGCCATCACCAAGATGTATCCTAATGTCGACTTCATGCTATCTACGCAACCTCCAAAATTAGAATCAGTATATTCAATGACCTCTAGCTTTTTCGATCTTCGATATGTAAGCATATAATATATTATTTTCTTCGAGTACCTAAGAACCCTCTTAGCTGCTTTCAAGTACTTCATTGCTGGGTTACTTAAGTATCACCCTAGCATTCTTGTGATGAAGGCTATATCTGATCTCGTGCATACTTAGGCATACATGAGACTGCCTACAAGGGACAAATATGAGATGTCTTTCGTGGCAATTTTACCTATATCAGTTTTAAAATATTGTTCGAAATTAAATTTGTCTCCTTTTGCTACGGGTGTATCACCTGGTTTATAGTCTTTCATGTCATACCTACTCAGCATTTTATCGATATAATTTCTTTGGGATAGTCTCAGAATACCCTCGGTTCTGTCCCTTAGTATTTCTATCCTTAGAACAAATGAAGCGTCACCAAGATCTTTCATCTCAAAGTTTCTAAATAAAAGTATCTTGGTTTGATGCAACATATCTTTATCGTTACTTGCGAGTAGTATGTCATCAATGTATAAGACCACAAATGTGAACTTGCTCCCACAAAACTTAAGGTATATGCATTCGTCAACTAAGTTAGACTCGAATATCATCATTGTTGAGATGCTTGTTTGAGCTCATAAATGGATTTCTTAAGTCGGCATACCATAGACTTTGGATTACTGACCATAAAGTTTTTCGGCTGCCTCATGTAGATAATGTCACCATTGAGAAAAGCTATAATGTCACCATTGAGAAAAGCTATATTACATCCATTTGGTAGAGCTCCAAGTTATAATGCGCTACTAGTGCCAATATTATTCTTAACAAATCTTTCGATGAAACTGGAGAGAAGGTTTCATTGTAATCGATGCCTTATTTCTGTGTGAAACCCTTAGCGACAAGACGTGCTTTATATTTTTAAACATTGCTTTTAGAATCTTGTTTGGTTTTGAAAATCCACTTACAACCAATGGTTTTCTTGTCCTTAGGCAATGGAACAATATCCCACACATCATTGTCATTCATTCATTTCATCTCTTCATTCGTCACATTGATACACTTTTGAGAGTTGGAACTTTCCATAGCTTGTTTGATATCTCTTGGGTCATTTTCAAACATGCTTATGTCAAATTCATGTTTTTGAAGATAAGCAAATCTTTTAGTATATCTATTATCTCTAGTGGGTCTTCTTATTTGCACTAGTTCTATAATTTCTTAAGGAGCATTTTCGCGAACGTCATTACCAACTTCCGGATCTCCCACATGCTCAGGGCCATTGACATCATCCATGACAACGTCGTTATTTTAGATAAATTTTGGTCTATTTGTGTTCATGTTATCCTGCGGAATTTGAGTAGGGAGTGTAGTTTGCCTATTGACATGAGATGCATTTTCAAGATCTACCGGTATTAGAATAGTGAAAAAGTCTGAACGAAGGTCCGAAGTGTTATTATCCCTCTCTTTCTCGAAAATATCATCCATGATCATATCTCCCTTCACCAACTCATTATCCTCGAAATTTTTTGCATTTCCTAACTTGGAATATCATATGTTCTTTTGGATTATAGAATTTATATCGTCTAAATCTTTCAAGATATGCAACAAAATAACAACTAACAGTTCTTTCATCTAGTTTCTTTTCTATCAGCCTATAAGACCTTGCTTCTGCTAGACATCTCCAAATACAAAAATAATTTAGGTTGGGCTTGCGCCGAAACCAAATCTCAAATGGAGTTTTGTTAGTCGCTTTAGTTGGAACTATATTGAGTATATAAGGTGCAGTCTTTAAGGCTTCTCCCCACAAATTTTATGGTAGAGTTGTACGATCAATCATATTTCTCATCATGTCTTTTAGAGTGCGATTGCGTCTTTCAGCAACACCATTCATTGAAGGCAATCCTGGCAGTATACTATGGCACAATCCCGCACTCCTCTAAGTATTTTGCGAAGGGTCCCGAACGTTGTTCTCCTGAGCCATCATATCTGCTGTAGTATTCACCACCACAATCAAATATGACAACTTTAATGCATTTGTTAAGTTGTAACTCAACTTCCACTTTATAACTTTGAAACACGTCTAGTGCTTTAGTCTTTTTTAATCAAGTAGATGTGTCCATATCTTGAATGATCATATATGAATGTGATAAAATATCAGTGATCATTTCTTGTAGCCTTTGAAAAAGGACCACATATATCGTTATGTATCAATTCTAAGAGATCGTTACATATTTTGACATCATACTTGCGCTTATTATTTTATTTTCCTTTTATACAACTTACACATTCTTTGAAATTTGCAAAGTCTAAAGGTTTGAGAATATCATTAGACACAAGTCGTTAGATTTTTGCATAGAAATATGTCTCAAACGTCTGTGCCATAATGTCGCTAAATTATCATTAGTTAATTTTCGTTTTCTAGTATCAATACATAGGGATTTTGAATGTGAAGTGTCAATTTCAAGAAAATAAAGATTGTCGTAAGAAGATAGAGAATCAGAAGCAACTTGTTTTGAATTTTGAAACAAACTAAATTTTTTTCATTATCAAATGAACATACAAAATCATTATTGCCCAAATAAGAAATGGAAATTAGGTTTCTTTGAAAGAATGAAACAACCAATGCATCAAAATACAAATAAAAACCAGTCCTACACAACAATCTAAATTTTTCTATGCCTTCAACTTCAACCTTCTTACCATCTCCCACATAAATGTAGTGTTCAGCTTGATTTGGCTTTCAAAGGTCTAGGCAATCCTGCATAGATATACTAATGTTATATGTTGCACTTGAGTCTAACCATCAAGTATATTTTGATATTGTATTTAAATAACTTCATAATAAACTAAGCTCTAACACATACCTTTCTTTTTCAACCATGAAGCGTAGTTGGCATAATATATCTTGATGTGCCCCGGCTTCTTGCAAAAGTGAAAAATCACCTTATCTCCCGATTTCTCGGGAGTATTGTCAATATTCTGCTTCTTATTATCTGCAACTTCCTTAATGGGCTTTTTCCCCTTCTTATTCTTACGCTTCTTTTCTTGGGATTGGGTGTTACAACATGAGCCTCTTCTTCCTCAGCCAACTTTTGTCTCTCCTCCTCCTGTACCAGCTAAGCTTCAAGCTCAGCCACTATTCATTTTTTCTTCAGACAGTTGTAAGTCATACTGAATTGACTAAAGGAAGGAGGAAGAGACATGAAGATGTACTTAATGAGAAGATAATCAAAGAAATTGAAATCGTGTGAGAGAAGCGCATGTTGAAGTTTGACATTTCAGTGATGTGCTCCCTCCCTAATTCCAGTTTTCCCCTTGTACTTAGTGTGAAATTTGGTCATGAGTGTACGAATTTGTGTTCTTTTACTCACGCCAAACTTCTCCTTTAAAGCACTTAAGTACTTCTTAGCGCCATAATCTTGGTCGGATACACAATCTTGGAGAGTTTCATGGATTGTCATCTTCATGATCGTGAGACACATCTTGTCGTTATGGTCCCAATCTTCTATGTCAGACTTTTCAGAAGCGGTGGTCCCCTTTCCAACTGGCACTGGACGGTCATAACATAGTTCTCTATCGTACTTCATCATCTCCAGAAACAGTCTAATTTTAGATTCCCATAGCTTTAAGTTTGCCCCATTTAGAAACGTAATCTAATTCATCATTACCAATTTGTCTGGAAAATTTTAGAAAAAATAAGATAAATATCAGTTTATGCATCACGTTCCTTAATCACAGTTTAAAAGTCTATTTAAAAGCCTTGACAAAAAGAACTCTAAAATGTCTCCATTAATTTCATTTTAACTAACAATACTATCCAGCACGAGACTCCGATTGGAGCGACCAATACTCTTAGGTATTTTGGTGTTATGCACAAGTACACATGAGCCATTTTGTTGCTCTGCCGACGGGTCCGATTGACATACCTACGTACTAGTGACCAAGCCAGTCAAGTGAGGAAGGTGAGTCACAAGCGGACTACTTAAGCATCAAGCCTCAAATCCTTTTCTAGACATCACTAGCACGTAGTTTCTTATTACTTTCTTTATGCACATTGCTTTATGTTTATTAACAATTACTTAATATATTAATCCTCCAAAGAGAAAAATTAATAATTTGTTGTTAATGCACATTCTTTTAACTTTCATGGGTCATCTTGCTTGTAAATTTAGCGATGGTGTTCGGAAGCGAACAAGATCGTTTAGCAAGATGCGGCATGTATTCCTAATTATCTTTAAATAGATTAAAATCATGTAAAAGTTGTTGACTCAAACAATTTCTCAAGTTTGTTAATTTGCAAAACAACGTGTAATCTCATCAAAATTTGTGAGAATTGATGCAGGATATTCAAAGCAAGATCAAGTTAAGCAAGGGGAGTTAAACCAAGGAATTACGAGCTGAAGATCTCAAGAAATTATAAAAGAATATAGGTTTAACTTCTTGGAACTTTGGTTATTTAAAATTGGGAGTTAAAACACAAACAGCAAAATTCAGAACAAAATACATATTAGCGTTATAACGCTCAACATGTCGTTATAACGCCAATGTGCAAAATTCCCTGCGAAATGGCTGAGTACAAGGAACATTGTACTTGGCGTTATAACGCCAAGTAAGGCGTTATAACGCCAGAATTTTAAGATTTTAAAATGGAAATTTAAAATAGACTAAGATAGCAATAAATTCCAAAATAACAAAAATAACTCTTAAATATTGCTAAAGTTTATGAATATAAAATTCATTTGTCCAAAAACATTATTTTTCAAAAGTGCAAAATTTTCACCAAAATTCCAGAGAGTTAGCGTTATAACGTTAAGTCTAGCGTTATAACGCCAAAGTCAGGTTTTTGGCCAAATTGGCTAAGTCCTGCCATATAGCGTTATAACTCTACAGTTGGCGTTATAACGCCAGAGTAAGGTACTTGGCCAATTTGGTTAAGTCCTGAACTCTAGAGTTATAACGCCAGGATAAGCGTTATAACGCTAGAACGATGCAAATTTTGAAACCTCATTTTAAAATAATAAATGATTAGATAAAATTCCAAATGGCTTAAATTAAGTCTTAAATATTGTATAAGATCATCATGATGAATTCAATTTTCTCAAAAACATATTTTTCAACCAAATTTCCAGAGAGTTGGCGTTATAACGCCATCCCATGCGTTATAATGCCAGTGTGCTCAAAGAGGGCTAAATCTTCTAAGTACTGGAAATTCTGGAATAGCGTTATAACCCCATACTTGGCGTTATGACGCTAGTTCAAAATTCAAACGTCACAAAACTTTGTCCTGACTTGGACGTGCGTTATAACGCTATGTTTTCTACATAGCTTTGCGTTATAACGCTAAGTACAACCTGCACAAAAATACAAATCTAACGTCACAAAAATTTGTCCTAACTCATGATGGTGTTATAACGCTGTGTTCTATATATAACTTGGCATTATAACGCTATGTTCCGAAAACCTAATTTTGTGCAGAAATGAAAAGGTATAAAAGGGGACCATCTTCTTCACTTTTATTTTACTGAAAACCTTTAGCAAAAACAAGAAAACCTTCCAGTAGCCATTGTTGTGCCTTTGAGCTTATCATTAAATAGCTAAATCCATTTCATAATCTCCCAATTTTAATTAGCCAAATTGTTCTATTGTCTATTGAGAGATTAGTTGTGCTATTAGTTTAGAGAACCATTATCTACTTTCTTTTGTTTCCATTGTGAACTGTTTGATTAAACCTAGGGTCCAATTACTCTACTGGTGTGTGTAAAGAGAGTTGGATTCCGCTTTTGTATTGCAACTTTGTTTATTGGAGCGGACCGGGCTTTTTACCGCAAGAAGCGGGGGCACCGGGGACCCGGAGACGTAGGCGAGGCCATTGGTGCAAGCCGAACTCCGTCAACATGCGATTGAGCCATCTCTTTACTCTTTACTATTTCAATTTACTAATTCCTATTTGTATTGTGTTAATTGTGATTGAATTGCTTAATTAGGAGCTAGTGACATATACTTGAGTTGATTAATTGAGAAATTGTATTACGCTTCCGCATACTAATTTGAATCATTGTGTATTGTAATTGCATTTGGTGAGATTGCAATTAAGTTCCTAATTGTTAGTTAAACGAAAAATTGTCCATAACCTAGGCCGCCTAGGTTTACAAAAGTCTGATGATATTCTCAAACCTTTAGATTTTATAAATTCCAAAAAATGCATAAGTTGTATAATAGAAAAACAAACTAATAAGCGCAAGTATGATGCAAAAGATGTAATGATCTCTTAGAATTGATACATACCGATATCTGTGGTCCTTTTTATAGAATTTCGTTAAGTGCATGAGATGCAAAAATTTAATATTTTTATGCAATCCAATTTAAATTGCAAGGATCATGTGTATAAAATTTGAATCTAACAAGGTTATGAATTTTGTACCTTACTTAGTATCGTAACCAAGTGCGACGACTTTCTTTGCGTAGAGGTTGCTCGCATCTTCACAAATCAACAACAAGGATGTCGATTATCGTCTCGTCTCATGAAAGCTTTCCAAATGTGATGTTTCTACCACGTGCACTCCTTGACGAGTTGAAGCAAGGTTGCTAGACTTTTCATAAAACAAGAATTTTAAATCTCCTTTTGTCTCAACACATTAGAGGAGAAGAGAATCTCTAATTAAATTGAAATAATCTCTTATATATATGTATATATATATATATATATATATATATATTCCTGGATGAGATATATTTCCTATATACCTCATGCGCTAGAAAAGTTATAGAAAAATTCAATGCGCCAAAATAAAAAAAACTTTTCTTATTCCATGCACAAGAATTCAAGAGGTCAGGAGTACTTAATTTGCACAAAACTGCCAAATTACAAAACCTATCGAATTAATTTTAGGAGAGAGAAAGAGATCAAAGGTTATTGTTTGTCTTTTACTCTTTTTTATTATCTCTCCGAAATAAATTTTTCTTATGAGTTTGGTCCCACAGTAAGCTCAAGGATATCTCATTCATATTTGGACCTCGTTCAAATTGATCTAAATCAAATTTAGTTAATCATATCTCACATAATTAAGTAACTATTTTATGCTTCAACTTGTCAAATAGAGCGACCCAGTAAGATCTATGTAATGATCAGTAATAAATTAATAAACATTAATTTATAAATCGTAATTGGCATCTAGCAGTGCATTATGATTGCTCGATCAAACACATACAAATCGTGATCCTTTATTCTTTTGTATCAATTCTTTTGTCACATAATATCCATTGATTAATTCTTTGCTCTTTGTTGATTTGTGATTTGCTCTTTGTTACGTAATATCCTTTATTATCTCTCTCTTTTCATTACTTTACTTTTTGTTGATTTGTGATTTGCTTTATTACTTCTAAAAATTGTTTGCTTTATTTCTTGGCTAGGTGATTAAGGTCTAAAATGTTTTAATTTGAAATTGTTGATTGAAATCGCTTCTGTCTAAGTAATTTGACCTTAGTTTTGTGCGTTAAGTCCCAACTCTAATTATAACAATTGGTATCAGAGCACACATGTTCATACCTAGCTAAGCACCAAATTCTTGTTAGTTCTTGATTTGTGAAACACGACTCAATTGAAATTTGTGAAAGAACTCCCGGTCTTTAGAGTAGGTTGCAAGAACTTTTCATTTTGGAAAAGGTATATGGTAAACTATCTAAGCTTGCTTAAACTTTGAAAAATAGTGGAAGATGGTTGGATACCAAAGTATGAGTTAGATGGTATTACCCTTACTAAAGAATCAAAAGAACTTAAGTACACTAATGACAATGCTATGAACACAATCTTAAGTTTAATTCATGAGTCAATTGCCTTATCTCTCACACATTCCTCTAATGCTAAGGAAATATGGAATGCCTTAGTCCTTAAGTATGAAGGAAATGAACATATGAAAAAAACTCGAAAGGTCGAATTTGTTAGAATGTAATGGGAATTTTTTCTAATGCGCAAGACTAAGGTCAAATCAACGTGTGAAAGGCGATTACAACTCAATTTAGATCTTTTAGACCTTAATCACCTAGCCAAGTAATAGAGCAAGCAATTTCAAGAACTAATTGAGCAAATCACAAAAATCAGGATCAAAGAGCTAAAGAGAGAGAGAAAGAGAGTGAAGACAGAGCAATCAAGAACAAGTTTACACGCTATGTAACGTGGTTCGGCCTATCAAAATAAATTAGGCCTACGTCCACGGATCTCCCGAAATAAATCTTCTTTCCGAGCTATTTCACTATAATCAAGTATCTTTTACAAAGAGGCGGAGATGATGTTTTACTTCTTTTAACACAAGTAAGTCAATCTTCTTCTCCTAAACCGATGCACGGGACAACACCTCAATACATCGCAACAAGGTCTGATTGACTACACAATCAAGGACATGGATGCACCACTTGACAACACAAATATGATGCACCAAAGACTAAATAATTAGCTAAAGTTTATGTTCTCGAATAGACAATAAGAAAATAGTAGCTATCATAATTGCTCTCTTGGTTAGGTAGTTGGAGGAGACTTGAATAAGGCCATCTTTAATGCTCAATTACCGTTGAGAAGCTTGTGAGAATGTTTGGATCATCTTCTAGTTTGTTTCTGCATCACTTATATAGGCTGAGAACTTTTTGGGATATTAGATCTGTGAATATACACCATAGCATTATAGAAATCCCCATAATGAGTTGTTAAGGCGTTATAATGCCTTGAGCATATTCTCTTTTTGCCCTTCTGCTGCTGGCTTGTGGGCCAAATCTTCAGCAACTCATTATAATGCTTGGCTGAGGCATTATAACGGATGACAACTCCTTCTCTCTCCTCCTGAGGCGTTATGACGCCTTGGACACTCGTTATAACACCTTTGAGACTCGTTATAACGAGTTATCAAGCGTTATGATAACATTGTGCTCTGTCTTGAGCCTTGAAGCATTTCCTTGATGCTTTGACCATGTCTTGACTTGTCCAGGGCATGTTTGAGCATGTTTGACATTTGTTTGTACATGTTTTAACCTGCATCTTCACCAAAACTTAATGTGCAAGGTTAGTACATTACGTGTTGTGCAAGGTTAGTACATTACGGTTTTTGCAAATTGTCAAACAAGAGATGAGTTTAATCCAACATGATTAGCAAGTTAGAAGAATATGAAATTCGAAGATAACAAGTCTTTTGAAAGTCTCTATCATAGACTTGTTTCTCTAAGAAATGAATTTATAGAAGTTGGTTCTATAATTTGTGATGAAGATTTTGTAAGTAAACTTTTGAGAATGGTGTCCAAGAAGTCCGGTTGGGATGGCGTCGTGAGCTCTATAGAAGCTTTACAAGCTAAAGGACTTACCTATCAACCCGAAGAGGTGTACGCACAACTTTGCTCAAATGAGGAAAATCACAAGAGAGTAAAGAGCACAACTTCAACAAAAACCTTTTCTTTACCGGCTCAATCTTCATTTAATCCACCTTATAAGTTCAAGGCAAGTGAAGTCATATACCAAAACCTTCACCAAATTCTCTCTAAAGACAAGGACCTTCTTACTAAGCTTGTGAAAGGAGGAATAGAATTCGAAAGGAAAGTAAATTAGGAGAGACTAACTCAAGGCAAAAATATTGTATGCCTATCTTGCAACAAGGAAGGTCATAGCATTCAAAATTGCTATATGATCTTTTCTTAATGAAGAAGACCACAAGAAGGACGATTTAAGAAGACTAATAAGAGAGCCATGCAAGTAACTTGGCTAAGCGAGTCCGAAGAAAGTGAAGATGAGGAAGAAGAAGTAAATCTCGGAGGATGAGATGTTGACAATAAGTTGGCCCTCATCATAAAGAAACCAAGAACATGCTTGGAGATTGCACTTGACAATAAGATTCACGTTTTGAAGCAAATGGCTCAAGCTAAGACGATTATGCTAAAGAACAAGAAGAAGCTTTAATGAGAGGTGAATTCCCAAGAGTAGTCACCACCAACAATATAGAACAACCTCCAACATTCACAAAGATGGATGGTGTTAAGCAAATCGAGAAATATTTGAGTCTTGCTAAAGTGAATGATCAAGCACAAAAGACAACAACTCAATCAAATGCCAAGACTACAAGCACTCAAGAATTGGAGGCCCCTAGCCGAGCTAATACGGTAGTCTTTGACCTTTCTAATTTCACGATGATATTAGTGACGATGAGTCTTGTGACTTGGATGAAAGACAAGAATCTTTCAATGTGACCAAACTTAAAGAATTACTTGTTGAGTCCAAAAAGTCTTTAGACGTTAAGGATACTATGATTAATGATCTCAAATCGAAAATTGAAATGCTACAAAATAGGGTTAATGACATTGAGACCAAAGTCAATTTTGAAAAAGAAAAGTGATTAAAAGAAGCACATTCTTGGTCTTCTAAATTTGTTAAGTTTGTTAAGTCTTCAAACAATGACACTAAAATTGAGTATGACAAAATATATATTGGTCAAGATACACATGATAAGACCGGTCTTGGATTTGTAAAAGAACAACCTCTTAGAATTGAAAAACAATCTAAGACTAATGACAAACCTATGCAAGCTAATAATCATGCTTAAAAGTATGATAAAAAAAAAATATAATAAGAAGACCAAGTTTATCAAATTTAATTCTAGAATGGTGGTACACAAACCTAGGATTAAAAATGATTATAGGATTATCAACCAACGTAAAGCTCATCCACTAAAGCTTTATGTTAAGGATAGCTGGATAGGTATGGTAGATTTTATGAGTTACATAAAAATAAGAAACTTGGGAATATTTTTGAAAGAAAAAAGTTCGTAAATGCTTTTTAACCAAGACCTAACTCTAGAAATGTATGAATAATCATAGGAGTTTTAGTAGCAACTTTCAAAATAAGAAATTCTACATGAATAGTCAATTAATATCTCATTCAAAGAACATAAAAAACTTTAATGACAAATATAGATTAGTGATGAGTTATTAGAAACCAAGTAACAATAATAACAATGATCATAGCAACCTTAACTCTAAGACAATCTTTTGCTCATTTTGTTTGAGATTTGGACATCATGAACGTTTTTGTCGTTTTAGAAAGATAAATTTGTGGAACCACTTGCACTTTCTAGCACAAGTAGCACCAAATTCATTGTCTAGAGAGTCACTAGACTCCACCCATTTGATTATAATTTTGTATACTAGTTCGAGGGGGAGTCATGTAGCAAAATGTATAATTTAATGTATCGTTTTGATTGAATTATATGTTTTGTGAACCTTAATTGATCTTTATATCTAAGTCACAATCTTATCTGAGCATTTGCATGAGCATGAGCATCATATGATAGCTGAACTGAGCCCTATAAATGTTAAAGAACAAATTTGGAGCATAACAACAAATTAAAACCTAATAAATAGCAAAAACTGTTCGTAGCGTTATACAAGGCGTTGCAACGGGTTAGAAGACCAAAAATAGCCGTTAGAAGGGGTTAAATGTGTGAGGCATTATAACAGAGAAGAGAGAGGTGTTATAACGACTGAGAACCCATTATAATGCGTTGGCAACACGTTATAACGAGTTGTTGTAACGCTTAAGGATTCTACAACTATTTAAGGCATTGTTTCTTCTCAAATGTCTCTATTCTTGCCAAAATCGAAATTAGACTCTTCAATACTATTCTTGCTGCAACTCAAGCCCTAAAGACTCTACAAATTCCCAAGAATTTCTCAAGAGATCAACAAATTTCAGCATTGCTCAAGCTACTCGTGACTCTTCATCACGTTTCTCGTAAGTTTTCTCCTTGTTCTCACTTCTCTTATGGCACCACCAAAACTTCCAAGTGTGTACAACAAGAAAAGAAAAGAGGTTGAAAAACAATTGGAGAATGAGAGGAACCAACCTGCCATGACACAAAGGGAAAACATTCCCTCTCTTAGCTACCAACCCTGTACTGGTACAAGCTCCAATCCGAATACAAACCATAGTGTACCACCACCAAATTCGAAACCAACTCCATCTTCTCAACCTACACAAACTCCACTACCTCTCAACCAGAAAGGCAACGAATTTTCAATTCTTGGGCCAACTCATCTCAAAACCGAATCATATATCGGTCGCGAATTGTTCTCAAATTTCCATAACACATTCAAGAATAGACTCATTTTCGATACCTTTTTATTCTTGACCAATGAGGATAATCAAATAAGTAAATGAGAGTACAACCAATTTGTCCAAACTATTGACTTTTGAACATGGAGACCATGAATCGAATTGAACCAACAATTTGCCTTGGGGCCTGTTAGGGTTATGTATGCCAATATAAGGCCAACCAAATAATTCTTTTGGTGTAACCACCTACTTTTATGATCAAGAAATACCAATCAGTGCCGAAACATTGACCAAAGTACTTGGTATGATAGAGAATGGTGAAGAGGTAGATGTATATCATAAGTGGCCTCAACATAAGAAATCCTTCATCGAATATAAGAAATGATTGGGAGCCAAAGACCCTCACAAAGACCATTCCGATTCTAAATTACCTGCATTTCATAGATCGTTGTTTCTCCTTATAAACGACATTCTAATTCTCGAAAAATGTCTCAAAACAAATATAAAGCATACAAAGAGGTTCTCCTTAGACACCTCATTGTTAATGATAAGATGGTTGACATATCCTTCACCATCCTAAATCACATGAGAATCGCTATTACCAACAAGATAATGAGTCTACCATATCCTCACATCTTGACTCAAATTCTCTTGCACAAGAACATAGTCATACTCATTAACCCAAGAAAGCCCAATTCTATTATCTACTTTCAGACTAATCTTATTACCTTCTTTGAAAAGAAGGGTTGGATTAAGAATAACTTGATTTGAAAATCGAAACCCAAATCATTATTTATAAAAAGGAAGAAAAATATTGATGTGTACCATTTAAAATATTCGGACTATCTGAAATTATTATTCGAAAATCAAACAATACTAAATTAAAATGGACGGTTCAGAGGTAGTTCCAAAAACAAATACTAGGGCCCAGACAGATGCAAGAAGAAAAATATTAAAATATGGATATGAGCACGTGGCTGTAAAGGAGCCTCCAATCTCTCCATGTC
Organism: Eleocharis quinqueflora; assembly: GCA_964058865.1. NCBI lineage: Eukaryota > Viridiplantae > Streptophyta > Magnoliopsida > Poales > Cyperaceae > Eleocharis > Eleocharis quinqueflora. The sequence goes on from CAXKVX010005106.1 coordinate 108,542, forward strand.
CTCTGCTCCGTACCCCAACGCTACGGGGCCCCCGCCACAAGATGTTGCTCGGTGGACCCGACCGTAGTGAATTCTGAATTTCTGATGCAAGGTCGCACTGTTTGAACATATATTCAGATTAACATTTTCCGAATTTAAAGTTGGTAAGCAATAGCATTTGTGTTTTACTGTGAACAGCGAGACATCATAGTACGGCAGTGCACCGAGCGCAGGTAACAGCCACAAGCAATGCGAAATGAGAAATACTAGACACGGTAAAAGAGCTCGGAGGAGATAAGTCGAGAGGGAAAGGAAACAAGCGGAGAAAACAAGGCGAAGAGCGACGCGTGCCACACAGGCATGCCGACCATCGTGGCGGTGCTCTCATCTCCGGATCTGCTCCTACGCGGACGCACCCCCTTCGTATCCTTCCCTTCTCGCTCAGGGGCATATCTTAATCTTTCTTCTATCCTATCCAACAGTACAAGCTCGCGCGTTTCTCTGGTGGTTGCTTCTTCATCATCATCTTCGTTTTCGTCTTCTTCATCTTCGCCTTTCGATGGTGGTCTTGATGCAGAGGGGAAGTCCCACAGTAGCTTCAACAAGGTACTTTGCTTTGTTTGGCATTAGAATTCCGTCTTTGTGCTGGTGAAATAGTAATCTAGATTGAAATTTGTGCCGAATTTGATTCGAATTTGTTAATTATGCTCCGAGTTAGTGCAATTGAATTGCGGGATTAGGTTGTTTTGTGCTCTCTTTATTTTTTTTAAGTCTTCCTATGTGTACTGTAGAACCATATTACTGAATTGACCTGAAAAAGTCTGTTTCAACTCTGCGTTACAATTCCAAAGTTGATAATTCAAAGACTAGGCGCCTCACTTTATGTGGTCAAAACGTCTGTTCTTGATTAAGCTTGCTTTTGCCTTTTTGGGATTAGATTGATTTTATTTTAGTTTAAACTCAAAATTAGCTCGAATTCACTGATTTCAGGCAGTGGTGGAGCCAAGAATTTAGACCAGTAGTGCCAATTAAGAGAACTTTTAAGGTTTTCCTAAAAACAATTCTGAAAATTAATATAATTATAATGGTTTTGTGAAAAGCCAAATCGACCCCACGAAGCTTCACTAGTTCTGCAGCAGATTATAGGTCCAAAGGTGTTGTATCAAAATACCATCTATGAGGGGTTCTTGGGCAGTTATACTCAGCTGTAGCTAAATATCATATACAAGCAGTTTGTGAGAATTGATTAGAATGCATTGGGAATCTACTGATTTAATGTTCAGAGAAGTCTGGTTGCTCTAATTTATAATTTGATATTAATTAATAATTTGTATTTGGACAAATTTATGATTACACAATCTATTTCCAAATGCATCACTCAATCTCAGTTCTTGCAATTACATGCAAAATTAACCTTGAAAACACAATTATACCAGAAAACTTTTGAATCAACTGCAACCATATAAGGTATTTTCTGGTACAGACTACAGACCACTATTTAGCCTGACCTGATCTGACTGAGAGTGTGAACTCCCAACTTTGGTAATCACTTTTAGCAGTAAACCTGCTTTTGAAGCATAATTCAAATTAATAATCTTAGTCAAATGCAGACCAGGTAACATGAAATGGACAAACTAAAAGAAAATAAGTAATCTTGATTTTAAGAAATATACATTGGTACCAACACAGCTCGACTGGGCAAGTTTTTCATATTAAGCTTTTAAAAATCTTTAAGGGACATTTAACAGCTGTTTGTGTTTTGACGGTTTAATATGTTTAAACTGGGTTAATGGTTTTTCAACGGCTGGTTGGCTTTAGATAAATTTAATATGGGCTTTATAAACTGTTTAATCGGTTTAATCACTTTTTTAAAAGCTTCCATGTGTATGCTGGACCTAATACTGAATTCTGGACTATGAGGGTCATCAATATGTACGCAAATTACTTTTTTTTTTCTCATATTTGTCATCCTTTTTATAATATGCACAACACATTAGTATAGAAAGCTGAAAAAATAAGAATAGGGGTCAATTGACACCCATTCCTTCTTACCATGTCCACACCTATGTGTGGAGAAATCAAATTTAACTTGATACAAGATAGATGACCTTTTGACTCCAATACAACAACAATAACAACAACACAAAGCCTTTATTCCCAAATGAATTGGGGTAGACTAACCATTTGACTGCAATGTGATAACAAAAGAAGAGCATGCAAAACAACATGATAATTTTCGGTCTTAGTCACTAACTGTTTTGTTTTCATGTGACTTGTTGAAGAACACAGTTGAAGACAAAAAAATTAAGAGTAAAGTATAAGCAGTGATACGTTAAGTTTGAACTTCACATATTATAACATGGAAATCTATAGATTATGGACCTTTCTGATTAAGTATACATGTGTTCAATGATTAATTAATGCCAATGTACAATTCTCTAGTTTTCTAATTTATCTTTTGAAATTTGGGTATTCTGGCAGTGAGCATTTCCAATTCTTTTGTAGAAATCAATCTTATCAAACTTGATACAAGACATAGAACCGCTTGATGTCAGTATCATACAAAAGGATGTACCAGCTGAGACTGTTGATGCGATGAAAAGAACCATTTCTGGAATGTTGGGTCTTCTCCCATCAGATCAGTTTCACGTAGTAGTTGAGGCATTGTGGGATCCACTTTTCAAGCTTCTTGTCTCCTCTATGATGACTGGGTATGATACTATAATCTATTTGCTTGCAAATTTGCAAAAGGGCCCCAAAGTTTAATGCCAAGAGTTTTACTTAGTCCTAAGAGGATTTTGGAATAAATTGATAAAAAGTTCTCTCAAAAGAGTTTGATCATTTATGATTTTGAATAGCAAATGAGATAATTAAATCTTGATCATTTATGATTTTGAATAGCAAATAAGATAATTAAATCAAAACATATGTTGCTTTTAAAGAGTTGTTTGATTATAGTTTCTTGTAGTTATCGAGTATTCTGAAGTGACAAAAGTAAAATGTTGGAAAGACTAAAGACCCAAATAATATGAACTTGATTTTTTTTATTTCTTATTTACGGGGGCAGTTTTTTGCAACTAAAGAAAAGGGTACCTACTTCCTTGAATGCCTTCTCCTCAAGGAGCTTTTAGAATTTGTCTAATCTTCTTATTTCAAAAATGATATTCATTTTATGTTCATTTGTATTTTTTCAGGTATACTCTTAGAAATGCTGAATATAGGCTATCTATTGAACGAAATCTGGATTATTCAGAAGATGAGTCTGAGGATCCAAAGAAAGATTTTGGGAACAAAATGCTGTCTACTGAAAGAACCCAAACGATGCCATTAGAAGGAGTTTGTAGAAAGGTGGAATCAGATTTTGAAAAGAAAAATGAAGATGGTATAGATCTGGATATAGACATAGAAGGGCTTGGAGAGATGAGCTCAGAAGCCAGTGATTATATTATTCAGATGCAATCTCGTATAAATTCCATGAAAAAGGTCTATACTTTTAATCCCAAAGCTACAAGATATGCGTGGCCAATAATGTTAAGATAGATGGAAATTTACTTGTGAAACCTAAGCTGTAGCTATTAGTTTCTCCTATGAATGTCTGGTAGGTACATGCATTGTAGATATCCTTGGGTAGAATAAGGTAACTTACGCTGATCATAGCATTGTATTAGTACTGGGAGCCTTGACAGGTTGTTTTACATAAGAAATGTTCATTAACATGATATATGTTACAAAAACATGCATATGCTACTACATTATCTTTTCCTTTTTGAACTATAGGAATTGCATTCTTTGAAGAAAAAAAATTCAGCATTACAGATGCAACAGTTTGTTGGCGAAGAGAATGACTTGCTAGACTACCTACGATCCCTCAAGCCTGAAAAGGTACCATTTTTGGCCTTCTATTTAAGTTTAGATCATGTAACCTGAAAAGAAAATCATACTCATCATCAATAATTTATTTTCACTCCTTGTACAAGTGCTAGTTTTTCTTTAATTCCTAATTCTTAGTTTCTTACTATTCCTTTGTATACTCAGTTGCCCTGATTTTTTTTTGTTTGATATAATGCAAAGACAAAATTGTTAATTATTAGCAGGAATAGATCTGAGATATATCTAAGAATGAAAGAACCTCTCATCTTATTTTATTGCAATATGATCTTTATTGAGTAGGTCGTGGAGCTGTCAGAACCAACATGCCCAGGGGTAGAAGAGGCAATTCACTCGGTGGCGCATGGTTTACTTGCAACTTTATCCCCAAAGATGCGGGCCCCACCTCCTGACAAGGCCAAAGATCAGACCTTAGATCTGAGGGAAGACAATTGTGCAGAGATTGTAGAAAATACTTCAATCCAATTCCAACCGTTTATTTCTGTCCCTAGAGATTACCTTGCTCGGCTCTTATTCTGGTGAAGTATCCAATTTTCTTATACTTTATGGATTTGTGAATGTTATTCTTTTTGCTTAATTTTCATTTTTGAGGGAGGAGGGGCAGGGGTAGATTAGGGGAGTTAAACTTGTTTCCTCAGTCTGAACTGATATTTCCATTAGAAGAAACTCTGTCAAGTTCTCTCAGTCTCCAAGTTTATTCTACAAAGAGAAAATGCACCTTTTATTGTTTTATTAATTATTAATCACAGCCTAGTCTTACTGCCAATGCAACAGTTGGGACAGAAAGTTCCTGTAAATTTTACCATTGTGCAGTGAACTATTACCCATGTTTTAATTTGGTCAGTCTTCTTCACAGCCACTAAGCTTCATTTTTTTTGTCTAAATATGGTCACTCTATTTGTTTCAGATTCAAATTGCATCTGGCCCAACTTTTTGTTCATAGACAAGGGATTGATTTGTAAAAATTGGAAAGTTAAAGAATCTAATTATATAAAACATGTTTCCTATCACGTACCATGACAAGACAGGTTGTTTGATTTGCTTTAGATTTTTTTAATTGTGTATACTGTGGTTATGTCCTACAATGTCTCAGTAGTCTTGTGTATGCTTTTAATGTTGACTTCATTGCATCTACAGGTGTATGCTATTGGGCCACTACATAAGAGGCTTGGAGTACAGGCTTGAGCTGATGCAGCTTCTGACAATATCGAGTGGAGTGGGACCCAGTTCTCAAAACCGAAGTTCGTGAGATTGTTTAGATCCCTATCGTCTCCTTTCCGTTCACCCTGCACACCTCTTTGGAGTGTCTACTCTTGTTACGAAGCTATTTCAGAAGATACATGCCCCTCACCCATGCTAGCAGCAAATCACAGGCACAGTTTTGTAAATAGTTCGGAGAATGGCATTTCTGAAATATGCTTCAAAAGTGAATAGACAGAAGATAGATAATTCATGTTGAGGGATTGGATTGTTATGTTGGATTATTTTCATGTGCTTGTTTTCAATTAGTTATTGGGTGTAATAAACGTTCAGTTTGTGCTTGTATACCCGACGTGCAAAAAACAACTAATGAATGTCAAGTGCTGTTGTCACCCTTTCTGTCTTCAGGCTTTTTTCATGCAGTACTGCTGGCTTGCTATTAGAGATAACCACAGACGTAGTTATACATTAAAAAAACAAGTATTCCGCCGTTAGCCATGGCGCCAAGATGACAACATAGTGCCTTATTGTCCATTAAAAAAAAAAAAGTTTTATAATGCCACCTGCAAATACATGCAAGTACACATATATGATCACCAAGTGAAATTTGGTTTGTATCATACCGTACGGTACCTCTGCAATGTTCGTCGAAGAGTTCGATGTGGGGACTGATTATGCTCTCCACATTCAACCTGTTAAACACTAATTTTAAAGGAAAGTCTGAAAGTGTTTCTCAGAATGCTTGTCGCTCTATTCCTCAAGTTGCCACAAATTACTCACTTCTTTTCCTCCACTATTTTGTCTTTTGTGCCTCTCAAAATTTCTTCAAATTTGTATTCAAGATTCTGCGCGCATATATATTAATTAATTGGAGAATACATTCATTATATTAGAATATTCATTGATTTAATTATTTCTCCAAATTTGCTTTTCTTTTTAAAATAGTAGGCCAAAAGCTTACAGTTTTTTTTATTAATAGAAATTAAATAAATAAAAGAAAATAAAACAGAAATAGTGGAGAGAAAACAATAAATATAGAAAGGACCGGAGTTGGCAACAACGGGAAATAGCCAAGGACGCTATTGCCAACCCCGTCCTATACTAAATTATAGCCGTTGGGCTTTAAACAGCATAAATCCTATAGGACGTTGTTGCCAGCAGCGTCCTTACTGAAAAACAATAAACCGGAGTTCGATGCAGCGTCCATTAAACTCCTATACACAACACCCGCTGCCTCCCCCTCGCCCCTCTATCTCTTCTCCATTATTTTCCCCAATTTCCTATCTAAGAATTTGTCACCAAAAAAATTTGTTTTTGTGAATTTGTTAAGATTTTGTTGTAGAAGACTTTAAAAAAGAGGTGGAAATAGAAGACTCTGTTCAGATCTCCTTTTTTTGAAGGTAATTTTTTGTATTTTGATTAAATTTGAATTTTAGCTTTAAAATTAGAAAAATATTGATAAATACTTAGAAAATATTGGTAATATACTCAAATTAGAAAATATTAGTAATATACTCCAATTGTTGATAAATTATAGTGAATTTTGCAAATTTTGCAAAATATAGGGTAATTTTGAACATTTTTAAAGATACATGCATTGTTTTATTGTAATTTACCAAAATATAGGGTAATTTTGCAAATTTTTAAAGAATTGCAAATTTTGTGCCAATTTGTAGTGAATAAAATGGATGAAGGTTATTCACAAGTGTTATTTCTACCGATGTAGCAACATAGATCCTCCCAAATTCCAAATAAGGTAGTTTAAAAATACAATTTAGTTATCAAGTATATTCTTAATTTTAATTGTTGTTAGTATGCGTGAGTTGTAAACATATGTATTGAAATATAGGAGAATTTTGTTATGAGAGGACACACACACCTGTCTGGCATGCAGTACCATCCAAGAATGGCTCCTGCTTTAAAACGGTTAGGTCTGTATCAATTGGAAAAGATCTGTAATGATCGCAAACTAAAATTAGACAGAGCCATGATATGTGCTTTGGTTGAGCGATGGAGACCAGAGACATGTACATTTCATCTTAAGGTCTGTGAGATGACAGTTACTTTGGAGGATGTCAGTTGCTTGTGGGGACTATCTATTAGAGATAATTTAAAATAATAGTATTTTATACATACTATCTATTCGAGTGAAATTTATTTACTCACACTTGTCTAATTGCCAGGTTTGCCAATCACTGGACATAGTGATGACGAGTGGAGCGGTCTAGTTTACGATTGTCTGGGAGTTCATCCGGCCTTTCCAGATGGACCGCCGGATTCTGGACCTTGGAAGTACAAGATCACTAATTGCGGCAAAGAGAACGAGAGTCTGAGATACTCCGGGTAAATAAAATTTGAACCTCATTATTTATTTATATAAAAAAATAATCGTGTTTGACTCTAATTATACTTATCATTATATTAGATATCATTTGAGATTGACTTGGCTGCGGAGTACATTCGGAGCATTATCGAACGATGCAGATGATGAGACGGTAGCACAGTACACCCGAGCATATTGCCTCGATTTGCTCGGCTCGGTCATGTTTCCCGACTCAAGCGAAGACGGAGTACCTGCTATGTTTATCCAGTTTCTACACAATTTGGAGGATCCACCTGAGTACAATTGGGGCGGTGCAGTACTCGCTTGCCTATATCGTGAGTTATCTCGTGCTTTCTTAGTGAGTACTGATTCTTTGACGGGTCCTATGTTGCTACTACAACTGTGGTCATAGACTCGACTATCACCCGAACGTCCAGCTCCTCGATCTGTTCACTCTCCCTTTGGAGGTAATTTCCTTACAAGGCAATAATTATTAAATATAATTGCAACTTCTATTTATTACATATTATCAATATATTGCTTTAAAATAGGCGACGATTTGGATGCGAGGAATGCGTATGGCATTTGTTGGACCACCAGGCATTGTTGGGCCAACAATCCTCGTCAAGGCGAAATCAAGCACTTTCAAGATCAGGTAGAGAAAATTGAAGATGCTGCAGTTTGTTGGCGTCCCTACATGAACTTCTATCAGTTCATGCCTTATCGTTCTAGTAGGGACTCTGATATTTGGATCTCTCGCGGTCCTTTGATCTTTTTTTGGATAGTAAAGTTTCATTATCCTGATAGAGTCATGCGTCAGTTTGGTCGGTACCAGATGGTTCCCCCACCAGATCCTATTTCTTGAGATATAGTTTGTCGTTTACGCTCATATAGGTATGTACCCGGTTCTAGGAGAGATTCCGGTATATATTGGTCTGTAGAGCATGGACAGTATGTAGGTACTCCTGCTGTAGTGGTTGAGGAGCATAGACCATGGGATGAGAGTGTGATGATTCACTACATGTATTGGTACCATTCGACATGCATGTATACTCTCTTCTATCAGCATGATAGTGACGAGGCTCTAGCACAGTCACTACCTCCACCGGCCGGAGATGTTGCCACCTTGGGGTACCAAGCTGATGGCCACAAGTACAGACGCGTGGTACGTTTTATTAACAATAAAAGTTTCTCTTAATGTAATTCATTACTCAAACACTAACTTTATTTTTACTCCAGGTTTTTCGAGCAGTCCGACAGACTCATCAGGGCATCACATGGTTGCTGAGTCGAGGCAAGAAGGCGGTTGGGAAGTTGACCCTACAGATGTGTCATGGTACCATGACTGATCTTGATCATAGATACATATACGACGGTATATTTTTTTGAAACCATCACTAGGTTATTTATAACTACAATACTCTCTTGTTTTCAATTGTTGTATTGATTATTGGTATTTTTCTTAAGGCATGCTAATGAAAACGAATATTTTGTTGGATGTCGACACGGTTAGTGTCGAAGATGACGTTCCCGGCTCCATCCCTAGCATGCCAGAGTGGCTGATTATGCTCCTGATGCTGACTTCATGACCGGGGATATTACTTCATATGCATCGAGGTTGATGGAGGGCATATCACAGGATATTCATCCATCTGCTCCGTCGACACCCAGCCATCACAGGAGATGCCACATCCATCCCAGGCAGGACCGTCTACGTATCAGTTACCACCCAGACAGTCGCGTGGTACAACAGCACCGCGATGGACTCCTAGTCCCATTGTTCCTAGGACACGTCGTCGTTGAGTAGTTTAGACTTTATATTATTTAGTGTATTTTATGTATGATGGAACTTTATATCATTTGCTTGGTTTTATGTCATGTAGGATGAACTTTATAACATTTCTTGGTTTTATGTCATGTAGTGTAGACTTTATATTATTTACTTTGTACTTATCATTATTTACTTAACATTAACAAGTTCATTAACAACACATAAAATAAAAGTTGAATAAAAAATATCAATAAATAAGTTTATATAATGATTATAATATAAATGTCATCAATTTAAAAATAATAAATATATAAGATGAAATTGAAAAACTTACAATTTAACTCTTTCTCCAAATTTTTTATTATATATGTAATTATTTTTTAATTAATGGATGGATATATATAAGAAATATTTTCCTTTACTTTTTTCCTATATATTTAAATATATATTTAATTATATATTTAATTATTTAATTATTTTTAAGTATTTATTATATTCAATTTAACTCTTTCTTCCAAATCTTATTCATATCTATTCATTATTATATATATCATCTATTTTTTATTATATATTTATTTCATATTATATATATTTACAAAAGATAATCAATATGGCCGTTATTGCCAGCAGCGTCTTTTGATTAACTTCCTTATAGGTCGTTGTTGCCAACAACGGTCTGTTCATTTTTTCCTTTCTGTGCAGAAGTGGGAAGTTTTATTATAGGACGGGGTTGGCAATAACGTCCTTGGCTATTTCCCTGTGTTGCCAACCCCGGTCCTTTCTAGATTTATTGCTTTCCTACCACTCTTTCCGTTTTATTTTATTTTATTTATTTAATTTCTATTAATAAAAAAAACTTAAAAGCTTACTATTTTTTAAGTTAAACAAAGAAGCATATTTGTATTTTAACTATATATGGAATGGGACAGACATCGTTCATCTTTCTACTAAGCCAAGTTTCTCTCTCTCGATCATCTATCGACGATCATCGAATTTTCAAGAATCACGTCAAGATTCGAACATTAATCAAGTGATTTTCATTAGAATTCGATAGTTGCTCTTTACTTGTTGGATACTAGGCCTAATCAATGGTCATGGCAACGAGTTGTCCCATCAACTCTCCAACAGGTGCAACCTTTGGCGAGTATTACATTTAAGTATTATAATCATTCACTAAAATACCACGAAGAAACATAAAATACCACTCTATGTGTTTCATATTCGAGTCCTTAATTTATGAGTGATTCTGATCAGAGTACTTCATTTATGATTGGTAATCATTAAAAAAAGCACCACAAATCATCTTATCCTACTACGATAAGTCTTTCTTATCTGAGTACTTCATTTATGAGTGGTAATCATTAAAGAAAATACCACAAAGCATCTTATCCTACTATGAGAAGTATTTCTGATCAGAATCACTCATAAATTAAGTACTCGTACATGAAGCATTTAGAGTGGTACTCGATGCTTCTTCGTTGTGTTTTAGAGAATAGTTACAATACTTAAATGAAGTACTCAGAGAAGAAACTCTTCTCATGGTAAGATATTATGCTTTAAGGAGTTTTCTTGAAAGGTTACAACTCATAAATTAAGTACTCTGATCAGAAACACTTCTCACAGTTGGGTAAGATGTTTTGTGATGTTTTATTTAATGGTTACCACCCATAAATGAAGTACACTAATCATAATCACTCATAAATTAAGTACTCAGACATGAAGAACTTAGAATGGTAATCTATGCTTCTTCGTTGTGTTTTAATGATGGTTACAACACTTAAATGAAGTACTCGGAGAAGAAACTCTTTTCGTAGTAAGATATGATACTTTGTAGTGTTTTCTTGAAATGTTACTACTCATAAATGAAGTACTCTAATCAGAAACACTTCTTAGTAGGATATGATACTTTGTGATGTTTTCTTTAATGGTTACCACCCATAAATAAAGTACTCAGATAAGAAACACTTCTCGCAGTAGGATATGATGCTTTGTGGTGTTTTCTATAATGGTTACCACCCATAAATGAAGTACTCGGATAAGAAATACTTCTCGCAGTAGGGTGAGATGTTTTGTGATGTTTTCTTTAATGGTTATCACCCATAAATGAAGTACTATGATCAGAATCACTCATAAGTTAAGTACTCGGATATTAAGCACTTAGAGTGGTACTCTACGCTTCTTCATTGTGTTTTAGTGAATAGTTACAACACTTAAATGAAGTACTCGGAGAAGAAACTCTTTTCATAGTAAGATATGATGCTTTGTAGAGTGTTCTTGGAAGGTTACCGCTCATAAATGAAGTACTATGATCAGAAACACTTTTCAGTAGGATATGATATTTTGTGGTGTTTGCTTTAATGGTTACCATCCATAAATGAAGTACTCAGATAAGAAACACTTTTCGCAGTAGGGTAAGATGCTTTGTGATGTTTTATTTAATGGTTATCACCCATAAATAAGTACTTTGATCAGAATCACTCATAAATTAAGTACTCGAACATGAAACGCCTAGAGTGGTAC